>VWYP01018217.1:0-39722 GCA_013400435.1 Pycnonotus jocosus | reverse complement strand
ATAAAAAAAAAATTAAAAAAAAAATTAAGAGACAGGTGGAATTTGAGGCCAAGAAAAGCAGGCAGCCCTGGCCTTGTGTCTGCAACTGACACTGAAAGGCTTTCCTCAGACATGCTCCTTTTTAATTCCCTATTTTTCTATGGGGCTTTATTGTGGCCTTACATTTATCTGTAGGATGGAGCCAGATCCCTTTCTGAGGTGCAGATAAAGTGCATTTTTAGGTCATGAAGTGAAATACTGATGAGGATAACAATAAAAAAAAGTTACAATATTCTTCATACATGCTGTATGGCAGGTCAGCCTTTGCTGCTTCTTTGCACAGTATTAATTGCTGGTATTTTTATAGAATGATGGCTTTAGTATCTTCCCCAGTCTTGGCAGGAATTTAGCTTTTAATGTGCTGAAATTGGTCCTTCTAGGTAACTGATTCTGCTTTTGACTTTAGGTTTGTTAAAATATCAATTCTTTTTTTAACTTTTTTCTTGGCCTCCTATGGCGCAATTTTAGGATTGTATTCCTAGAAACATTTAGGTTGGAAAATACCTTTAAAATAACTGAGATGAACGGTTAATCCAGCACAGCTAAGTCCACCACTAAACCATGTCTCCAAGTCCCCCATCTACACATCCTTTAAATATCTGCAGGGATGGTGACTCAAGCACTGCCCTGGACAGCATCTTGCAATGCTTGACTGCCCTTTTGGTGAAGAAATTTTTGTTAATATGCAATCTAAACCTCTGCTGCCATCTAAACTGAGGCAATTTTCTTTCACTTGTTACTTAGGAGAAGAGACCAACCCCTGTCCCTGTCTCCCAGCTCAGGGGACAGGGTAACCAGCTCAACAACTGGTCTTACCATTAAAGAGGCAAAGAAAGCATTAAGGACCTCAGCCTCTTCCTCATTTTTTGTCACTGTGTTTCCTCCTGGATCCAACAATGGTTGGAGCTTCTCCTTAGCTCTACTTTTGCTTCTGATGTATTTACAGAGGTGGTTTTTACTGTCTCTTATGGCAGTAGCTGGACGAAGTTCTCATTGGGCTTTGGCCCTTCTACTTTTCTTCCTGCACAACCTCACAACATCCTCATAGTCATTCTGAGTCACCTGCCCCTTCTTCCAAAGGTCATAAAATCCAATGTCCTGAGAGACTGGAATGCTGTTTCACCAACATTATGGTCTGCATTATAGTTTCTACACCTGAATTAGTCTAGTTAATATTTCCTGTTTTCAGATGAATGACATAACAAACTACTAATTCATTGTCTCATTCATGGAGGTTTTTCTTTTCTGTGTGTGAAGAAACAACAAAAAAAAGCACTTTTAAAGTGCAGGTTGCCGTAAAAAGTTTTTTTTTCTTCTCACAATCCTTCCTTTAGTAGTCTATTACATTTGAGAATTATGATTATGAACAAAAAGGAGCTAATTACTTTGCAGAGTGATTTTGTGTATTCATGGTATACTATGGATTGTAATCATGGGCAAGCTGTTGAGACATGAACCAAAAAGTAATTAAAGTTAGTATAGAATTGTAATAGAGACCTGCTTTTGTGCCATAAAGCATAAAGCAAAAAGTCTGTTCTTCTAATATAATGAGCTGGTAATTAAGTTGATATTTGAGACTACATAAAAAGGAGAATGGAGGGAAAAACCAGTCTTGTTCATGAATTATTTAATTTGACTGGAATAGAATAGCTTGTATTTAAATAACAGTTGTGATGTTAAAACTGAATTTCAATACTGGGACTGAAAATGCCCAGAGACTTGTAGGAAGAGTGAGGTTTGAAGAACAAGACCTGAGACTGCTCTGAAGAGCTGGGATGTGTGTTCTGCATTGCTGGCTGCTTGGGTTACCAGGCTTCCATGGCTTGGACCCTGGTCCCTTTTCCACTGTAAGGTGCAATCCTGTAGTGTTGCTCTTACCAAAGCATTTTTTACAAGGTTGGAAAAGCAGAAGGAAGAGCACAAGATAGGGGAGCTTCAGAATTGACTGTCTGGGGTGGTGTAAGGCTTTGAATGTGCCTTCACACGTTGAGCAAGATGAGCTGTGTTGCTGAGCACAGGTGGTAGTGGGGAGCTGCAAACCCTGCGTGCCCACACGACCCGGCTGTGGGGGCAGCTCCTCGCTCCAGCCCCTGCAGGGGATTGCCCATGGAGGGAGTTTGGCAATTCCAAACGTCTGGGTAGGGTGATCTGCTCAGAGACTGTGGGTTGGACAGGAGTGGCAGAGCCCTTTGAAGCCCAAAGGCATGGCAGGACAGATTGCCTGACTCAGGCCGGCAGTGAAGGGAAGCAGTGAGGTCAGCCTGGCAGGGTGTGACATTCAGACCCAGGTTAGATGACCTTTGCCTCTAATCATAAATGCTAATGCCCTTAATGAGATGCTTGCAAGGGAAAGACCTGGGTGTCCAAGCTGTGTTGCACAGCTAGGTTTTTTTCCACTGGGCCCAGAAAATATTTCTAGAATTAAATGTAAAGATGAAACATAGCCAAAAGAAATAGGAGAGCTTTCTTTACAGGAAGTACTTCTGACCTGCTGCTTGTCAAACTGTTTTATTGCAGAAAGGTCAGAAGCCTTCCCTTTTTTCATAAATATATTCTTGAAGCTAGCCCAATGTGGGGTTTTCTCCCTTCATGTACAGTTTGGAGATTTTTTTTTTTTAAGTTTTAAATGGAGCTTAGTTTTTCCTTGGATCTGCTTTGAAGCAGTTATCTTAGTGAATAATGTCTTCCCTTAATGCAGGCTGCAGTGCTCCTTACTGCCTGTAAGAAACAACTGCAGCATATTTACAAAGCTTTTTATTTCTCTTGTTTTAGGTCTTAAGCATCCAAGTGAAGTGTTACCATGAAATCATTACTATTGGTTACAGAGTCTACCACTCATATGATTTACCATGGTTTAGATCCCTCAGCTGGTGAGTAGCAAACCAGAACAGCAATAAGCCAGGATGTGAAACTTAAATCACCTTGCTCCTCTCCTGTTGTGGTGGAATGACAACTCTGTGGGTCATGTGCAGGCATAAAACTTGACACCTGTCTCTAATACTGAATTTTGTGGTTGTGTTCCCCCTGTGAACTTGGACAAATCAGTTGGCCTTTTATTGCTTTTTTTAAAAAAAAACTTGTTATAAATAAATCCTTGTTTGTTTGTTTTGTTTTTAAGAATTGCAGTTAATATACATTGCCCTATTAAAATAACTGTTAGCTGTTGCATATTGCAGGTACTTTTTGCTGTGTGTGAACTATTTCTTTTATGGCGAGACTGTAGCTGATTACTTTGCTACATTTGTGCAAAGAAGAGAACAGCTGCAATTCCTCATTCGTTACCACAGATTTATATCTTTTGCACTCTATTTAACAGGTAAGTGCAGGAAATCACAAAAATGAAGGCACTTTGTGCTGCATTTCCTTATTTAATTTAAATATGTATATAATTGTTCCCCATCTTTATGTACTTCCAATTTCTTTTTCCTCTTAATGCTTGAGGAAATGAGGTTTGCAGTTGCATTTTTCCTGTGAAAAGATGAGTACAAATTTTGCATTCATTGGGAAGAGGAAACCAACCTAAATAAGGAAATGGTCTTGAGACAGTTGAGATAATAGTGCTCAAAAGAGGCTGGCAAGCATTAATTTTGATTGCTGAAGACCTGGTTCTATTTTGGCAGGCTGTTGGGATGATTTCTGTGTGTAATTGCTGTGCTGGGTTGATTCTTAACTGTGCAAGTGTTCTCCTAGGTCTCCAGTAATAGGATTTACTAATACATTTTTAAACTGATTAGTCAAAATGCCCGAGTCTTAATTTTGTCTGCACGATATTCAGATACTTGCCTCATGGAAAAATTTACTCCCTGTCCAAAGAAAACCTTTTTAAAAGCCTTTTTTTTTATGAAGAAGAGACACAAGTTGGCACTCTTGTGGGGTATTGCTTTGTGAATGTGTAACTATGTTTTTTCAGCAATGCAGTTTAGCATAAAATTAAATCAGCTGAAAATTGAGATTGGCTTAAGGGACAGGGGCCTGCTATGCTATAAATACTTCTAAAGTGCATTGAGAAATCTGATCTTTGTGATCATCTGTGAGTTTTTCTATTTTTTTTTCTCTTAAACTAAATGAAAATTCTGCTCAGTGCTTAGATTGCAAACTTGAAACTAGCTTTGCAGAACTTGACCTTTTCCAGCTGGCTTTGACTTGGGGAAACTAACTTAAAAAATGCCTTGTGAGCTCATGAGAGGAGTCATGAGACAAGCCAAGCAGGAGCAAAGAGGAGGCAGAGCATACCAGAGCCCCTTGGCATTGGGATTGTGGGGTCACTTGGGGGCTGTCCCCAGAGTTGAGGGTCTTTTGAGGGCTTCTGGCACCCTGTTGGTGCAGGAAGTTGCCATAGGAGAGAAGAGAGAGGTGCTCAATTAACCACACAGAAAATTCTTTTTGGTCAGCTGAATTCTCCAACACCTGTGCTTTACATGTGTATTGCATGCACCCATATGCCTGTCTGGGGGAATGGGGCAAGCTGGTCTTTTCCTTTCATTTATTTCTGTTAATTATTCAAAACCAGTTTGTTGACCTGGCTTGTGAGTGGTTTTTAAAAGTGATGATCTCCTTTACTAAAAATTGATGTCCACAATGGGACTTTGTATGTGCCTAGATGGATATTCCTTACTGATAGTTTACTTTGGATATTCTTTACTGATGTTAGCCAAACCTGTTAAATAAATCATAATCTTGTATGAGAATAACTCTATATGTACTTTTAACTGAGTGTAAGCCAATACTTCTAGCAGCAGAGAGATTAAAAACTGCTTCAAAGGAAGAGAATTACTGGTATATCACAATTCAGTGTCATTAACTATAAGATGGTACAAACTGCACTTGCTTTGTTTTACAGGATTCTGCATGTTTGTTTTGAGTTTAGTGAAGAAACATTATCGTCTGCAGTTTTACATGGTGTGTATTACCCACTTTGCTGTGATCATTCACCTTATGAATGTCACTAGAAACAGTCATGTCCATCTACTCATAAAACAGTTTGGAAGAGGGGTGTGGAAAATGTGCTTAAATTGGGAGTAACATGAAATCAAGTCATGCTGGACTGTATCTGTTCACCTTCCAGATGATGATGATGATTATTGTGATATCCCAGGATGTGGCCTCTCAGGCAGTACAAGCTGTCCTTGGTGAGGCCTTGTGCATGTCCAACATGATATATTTCCCTTAGTGACAGGCTGGTATCCATGCCTTGAGAGGCTGCCTAGAACAGAGACTAGACAGTGTCAAAGGAATAAAGTAGGTATTTATTAAAAGGCCTTCAAAGGATACACTTTGGGCAGTACAACAGCCTGGTTGGGGCTGCACCCAAGATGGACAACGGGTCACGAGTTTTCACATTTTTTTAAGTTTTGGTCTCTTATTGGGGTTAATTGTCCAATTACAGCTTCAGGTTACAAAGTCCCATCCCCCAGGTTGCTCTCTTCAGTTCGCTGCTGTTTATACTTTTGGGGCCTGAAGCTGCAACAGTGTCCTTGGTTCTGAGGCTGGAAAAGGATTGTTTTGTCTAACGAAACTGTGAGGAGAACTTGCTGACACTTCATATAAAGTTCAGAGTTATATACTAATGCCGTACAGAATCTGAAAAATATCAAAGCTAACACTTAAGGCGTCAATATGAAAACGGTTGCTGGAGAAGGGGGGCACCTCTCCTTGCCAGGTCTGAAGCCAAACAGTTCAGCATTGTGTGGAAAGTGGTCCTGGTGACTCAAGTGTTGCTTTCTAGAGGCCCCACTGAAGTACCACAAAGGGAAAGTGATCTTAACCCCTGTGGAATATTTATTCTGTGGCACTTCACAGATGTTCTGGTCTTCTGCTCTGCAGTGTCTCAATAGACCATTGATGTATTAAAAGAAACCAGCATTCTCATCTCTCGTATTTGTCCAGCTAATAATCAGCATAGTAGCTAAGCAACAGCATGAACCATTTTCTTATGTGTATCTTATACATTGAAAACTAATTCTGTAACATTACAGGTTAAAACCAAAGCAAATAAACCACCCCAAACACCCCACTGACAACGCCCCACCTTCCACTTCTATATACGAATGATTAGAAATCACTGGGAAACAGCAGTGCAATACAGCTCCTGTCTTGAAAGAACTTGAGCAATCAGGGCATTGCACAATTTAAAGATTTCCTAAAGCTTTGGGAATGTGGTTAACACTGCTGTTTCTGCACTGCTTTAGGTAGCACTTTACCATTGAGGATCTTCATTTCTAGACTAGACTTAACTGAGCCTTATAATAACATTAAAAAAAAATCTTTTACTCAAAATAATGTACCCTGTTTGTAGGACAGCTTACCTGACAGTGTGATGCAGCTTTTCTAGGAGGTATAGTCTTCTAATCTGCAAAGAAACCTCCTCTTCTTCAGATTCAACCTAAATATATTAACTTGCCATGATTTTTTTCCTTTTTCCTCTTCTGGAAAGAAGATGAAAATGTGTAGTGTCAGTCACACGACTTGGTGTCTGCCCAGAAGACATTAAAATGTGACTGCCCAGGAATGGCAACAAAACAGTGAAGCCGTGTATCTACTGTGGGGCAACACAGTGTTTAGGAAGGACACTCTATCCCACCCCTAGAGGTGTCCAAAGCCAGGCTGGATGGGGCCCTGAGCAACCTGGTCTAATGGAAGGTGTCCCTGCCTGTGGTGAGGGGGTTGGAACTATGTGATCTTTAAGGTCCTTTCCAACCAAACTGTTCCATAATTCCTGTAGGGTAGGCATTTGGGTTTAGATGCTGTTCCAATGTCACCATACAAATACTAAAATCTTTGCTATAGAGCTGCAGTAATTAGCCAGCAGGTAATATTTTCAGAAACCTTTTGTCATTTCTTGTACCCTCTCTCTCCCCTGCCCCCTTTAAGGCTTCTTGAGTTGTCTTATCTGTAAGTAGAGTCTGTCTGCCATAGGTAAACACATGTGATAAGAGAATTAAAGAAGTAGGACATTTAGAGTGTAAATGGCCTAGACATTTAGAGTGCTTAAGTTTGGTGTATCCTGAGAAAACTACCAGTTCTTGATTTAAAAGTATTTGGAAAATAAAATCTATTGCAGAATTTTTACTGGCAACCTGTTTAGAAACCACTTTATTGTACACTGGCTCTACAGATTAAACATCAAGTACATACAGTAGTACTGCACTAAGTGATCATTTAAATGACCATGCCCTTAAAAACAAACACTTTATTTTTGCTAATCCTGCGAATTTTTGTTTCATAAGAGTATTCCGTTATGAGATCCACATCTGTGTAACATGACTCTTTCATGAGTAGTTCATTGCCATTTTATTGTTATGGTTCTAACATGTCTGTTACATGTATATACAGAATATCACATTGCTTAAACTTCTTTGCTGCTTTCATGCTGGAGGTGTATGTCTTAATAAATAAGGTGTTAAAACTGCATGTTAAAAAATTCTGGGTGGAGGTAAGTGATGAAGAGACCTGCTGAAGTTTCAGAACTTGCTTCAGAAAGCCAGCTCACTTGTGATATACTGTATGCACACATCTCTTGCATTATCACTAGAACTGGTCTTCCCAGGGAGCTCCTCAGTGGCTCCTTAGCTGATGTGCCAGGATTTTTGGAGGTGTACGGGTCGGTGTTTTCACTAACTGTTGTGTTGTTGCATTGTTAACAGTTCGCATGGACTCATGTCACTTTGCTGATCACTGTAACTCAATCTCATCTTGTCATCCAAAATCTCTTTGAAGGCATGATCTGGTAAGGGGACAGTAACAAACTGATTTGTACCTCTATTGCATTAAAGGTTGCTTCTTTTGCATAGATCTGGTTAGGGAATAATTGTGGAACAGTTAGAGCAGTACAAATATAGGAGCGTTAATGTCTGATTGGAAGGGGAGCCAGAGGAATTGGGAGTGATGAGGTAAGGCATACAGGAGAGGAAGCAGAAACCTCTTTATCTAGATTGACAGACACAAGTCAGATAGTTTTGAACAACCACTTCATTTACTTGCAGGGAAAAGGATTGATTGCATGCTATGTCAAATACTTTCCACAGCATTTTGCTGAATGGATGAATATCCAGCAATTCTTTTGCAATTACTTGGGAGCTTCGGGTTGCTCAGAGCTATTGAAGTTGGACCATTTAATTTGAAATCCCCAATCTGGCCATGTTCCACGCAGCCTGTCCTGTTCAAATAAATTCAGAGTACTTAAAATATTTTAAGAGTTTTAATCTTGGTTATGGTTGGGCAATCTTTGTGCCTTGTTTTCAGTAATACATTAAATTTTGGCAGTACAGTTAAACTTGGTTATGTAAAGCCACTCCTCAGAGAGTGGGTGTGTTTTCCTACCCCTCACTTCTTCAGGGACTGGGTAAATTTCAAGTTGAGAAAGAAGGAAGAAGCCTGTGGATGATGGTTTGTGCTCTTCCAAGGACATGCTGTCTGTTCTCCTCTTCCTGATAGATGTACATCTGGGGAGATTATTGCAGACAAGGCATACTTACAGTTAGAAAGAAAGCCCAAAGCCTTTGACAATGTTTCTATATACAATTTTTTTTGTAGTGATTATATTCATGTATCAAAAACTGAACTTAGTTGCTTTGCTAGCCTACTATTTCATATTGCCAGTCTTGCTACACAATTTGGCAGATGATCAAAAAAATCTGACTTTAAGCTTATTAATACATCGCTGCTTTGAAAAGGAGGAAAAAAAAGAGCTTAATAGGCTTGAATAACATCTTCAGATGCAGTCTGCATGAAAAGACCACTTAAAAAGCTGCTCCAAACTGACAAGAGGGGAAAAAATATATAAGGAAAATTTTTTAAAATTTAGCTGTCATTTAAAAACTTTTTGAGTAATTTGCTTATTTTGATGTTACCAAAAACCTTAACATGTTTATATCTGTTGATTTTTTTTTTTTCTTACCTGTGGTACCAGTCTTTAAGCCTGGTAGGAAAAAGCCAGCCTGTTCATGTTTGAAGCTCATGCACCAAAATAACACTTTAACTTGAACTAACATGAATCTGTTATATGATCTAGTTTGGCTGAAGACTAAAACCAGTATAGCTAAGTGTGGTGCTCATGGGGGAATGAGGCAAACATATTATGAAACATAATTTCTTTCTAAATACTGCAGAAAAAGTTCCCAGAAAGAAATTCTGCTCTTTCAATTTTTGTCCTGTGTTTAGGTTCAGGCAGTTCTTCTCTGTGAAAGTTTTAATGTCTTTCTCTAGGTTTCTGGTTCCAATTTCAAGTGTTATCTGCAATGACATTACCGCTTATATTTTTGGATTCTTCTTTGGCAGAACTCCATTAATTAAGGTAGGTGCTTAGGCACTTCCTCGCTAACAAGCTTTTACAATTTATAGCAATTTTGTTACTTGCTCAAAAGCATGTTAATGGAAAAAAATACTTAGCACTGTACTGCATGATTCACATCTTTGCTAAAAAAGCCCGAACTGACTATCCTGTTCCTGAAAATTTGTATATGGAAAACTGGGATTAATGTGAATGTGATATTGGCATTGCAGGCTAATGCAGTTTGAGCCTATTGCATCATCACTTATAATTGCATTCTTTTTGGATTTCAGATGCAGGTTTGGCTGCATAGTTACTGCACAGAAACTGTAATTTGAAATAAGCCATTAGGTCATGTATACCTGCTCCTCTTGTTGACTGAGGAGGGCTCAAACATTAATCTTCCTGTTCTGGTAGAAAATGCAAGGTCCCACAGAAAGCCATGAATTCTTTTCATGATGTTGCCATGTTAACTTTTGGGGATTTAGTTGGTTCTGACACTAAAATGCTCTTAAATTGAAAATGTGATAGAATTTGGTGACAGCTTGGCACACTGCTCTCTCTAGCTATTTGCTGTATTGGTTATCCAGTGTGTCTGCAGGAAGCTGGTGTCTCCTGAGGAGCATCCCCAGCAGTGGTTGTGTCACACCCAGGTTTCTGGCACTATCTAAATGGACACTTGCTAGCAGAGCTCTCCAACAGAGCTGAGGGGTGCTCGTGCAGGACTCACAGCCTTCTGCTTGAAGGGAGTTCAGCTGCTTAATCTGAGTCAGATGCAGCCAGAGGCCAGCAGCAGCGCAGATAGGGGCTCACCCTTCCCTCAAACTTGCCAGTGGCACCAAGCAAAATGTGGCTTTTCCCCACCTTGCCTGGGAAGGGTCGGGGCCATACTCTTCTATTAATCACATTCAGTGGCTGCAGCTGCTGGCATTCAGTATGTCACACAAACCTTTGAAAAACAAAGTAGGAGCTTAATTTTCACAAATGAGATCAAGAAATAGAGTAAAAAAGGATGCAGTGATCTAACTGATGGGCTAACACTATCTCTTTTGCACCTAGCTGTCTCCCAAGAAGACCTGGGAAGGGTTCATTGGAGGCTTCTTTTCCACAGTTGTATTTGGATTTATTGTAAGTAACCACGGGATATTCATGGAACCAAAGAATGGCTGTGTTTGAAAGGGACCTTTAAAATCATCTCATTACAATCCCCCTGCCATGGACAGGAACACCTTCCACTACCCCAGGTTGCTCAGAGCCCATCTAACTAACTGGTCCTGAATGTTTGCAGGCATGGGAGTTTCCTTATATAGATTCAGTCTTTGTATTTTGACTTGAAATAACCAAATCTATCACTAATTTTATCTCAAAGTCCTGAAAGCCTAAGAGTTAGGATGGGGTTTTTTTGCTTAGAGAAGTCTGCCAATTCGTTACTAGCTGGAAAGGCTTGGCAAGATTTTAACCTCCTCTGAACAGATTATATTGACCATTTTTTTTCTGTTTCTGTTATAGTACCTGGAATAGTTATATCTATTAAATAGTTTTATAGTTCTAATAGTTTTATCTATTGCATCCCTATTTTGAAATTCAAGTTTATCAATAGTATTGTTTATGCTTTGTGAAGTAGTGCTTCTGTGTTACATGCTTGATAATGATATTTCTCCTGGAAAGCAACTTACTCTAATGATATGCATAGATGATAATACAAGCATAAGTAACTGTTGTGATAAATAATTCATCACCAAGGTCAGCAGAACTCATAATATCCAAACTTAGTAGAAGAGATATTCAGGTTTTAATGGACAAGTGAACTGCAAAAAAATATGAGTGGATGACAATTTGGGATTTTATACTGCACAAGGATCTGTAGATACAAATCTGAGAGATAGAAAAGGAAAAGCAATTTGGGAAATTATCACTAAGCTCATTGAACATCTGCCTTGTTGAGGCATTCTCTAGTTTAAGCAGGCTGATTTTTCTCCATTCTGTGTCTCTTATTAGAAAGATTTTTATTACCCTGAGCTTGTGGTGATAAAGCCATTCATTAAAGCATGATTTTTGAGTGTAATAACAAATGCCTAATTGAGAAGTTCTTGTTTTGCTTTTCAGTTTTCCTATTTTTTGGCTCAACATCAGTACTTTGTCTGCCCTGTGGAATACAACAGTGAAACCAACAGATTTGTGACAGAGTGTGAACCTTCAGAGCTCTTCCAAATGAAGAAGTACTCTGTGCCACCATTGCTTCAGGCTGTGTTGGGATGGGTAAGGACAAAAACACAGGCTTTGGTTAAAATTGAAATCATGCTTCCTGGCTTAAATGGGTTTCCAAACCATTTTAGAAGGGTATCTGAATGCTAAGGTAAAGCTTAAGGTTAAGAAATCGATAGCATGAGCCTCTCTGTTGCTCATACACCCAATGAGAATCTCTGCTGGCGTCACCTGAGGGAACCTGCCTGTGTTCTTGAGGCCTATATTCTCTTTGTGCTGCACATGGATGCCCCTTAACCATTTTGCAGACTTATTTTTGAAGAGCAACCTTTGAATTTTTTGCAGGAAGTGGACAAAGGCTTGTTATGGCCTGAATTAGTGGCAAGCTGAAGTAAGCCTAGAGAACTTGATTCTCTTTTCATCTAATGTGTAACTGCTGTTAGGACTGGAGTTTTACTCTCTTCACCATGCAGCATCCTGTGTGTTAGTGTCATTACTTCCATCCTTAGTGAAGAAGTACTACCAGCAATAGTTGTGTAGTGTACTCTCTGACCCTTTGAATATGTAAGCTAAAAATGCTTACAATTGAACATATTGAAAAACAGTGTTCATTTTTTTTTTTTTGTAGGAAACAGTGAATATGTACCCATTTCAGATGCACAGCTTTGCACTGTCAACGTTTGCCTCATTAATTGGGCCCTTTGGAGGATTCTTTGCCAGTGGATTTAAAAGAGCTTTCAAAATCAAGGTATGTAATGAATCCTGTAAGCCTCTAAGTTTTGGGTTGGTTTTCTCTTTGGATTAGATAAATTGGTGGGTTAGGGCTTAGTTTTTAAAAATCCTTCATTGTAGTGTTTCTACTAAGTTGCAGCAATGTTTTGGCTGAGTTTTAATATCAGAAGCAGGACTTAATTTTATCAGGTGTGTGTGTGTGTTCAAACTTTGCATAGAGTCAGCATGTGACTTCAGTGCTGGGAATCCATGAATAGTTTGGTTACATAGTTTGGTCAAAAATTATTCTTCCAAATCATGTTGCAGAAGTGGTTTAGACAGGCAAGCTGTGAGATATTATACTTGACATGAAAGGCTGTCTGTAGATACCTCTGAAGTCCTGACAGTGGCTTACCCTTCAGATTTTGGCTGGTTTTTACCAGTGGTATTGGTGTCATGGGCAGATGTTGGCATATCAGGCTCACCAAAGCATGCAATGTTTGGCTGCCTTTGCCAATACAGCACTGCCTTGTAACAGGAGTGTGCATTGGCAAATTATGTGACCTGCTACCCTCTGTTTATTGCAAGGTGTGCACTGTTGCTTGTGGCAATGCTGTCCTTGGCTGGTATTAAATGGCAGCAGGAGTATGGCAAGAGGGCAGTCCCAAATTTCTCCCGACCTTCTTTATGTTTTGGTAGGACTGCTGTAATTCTTACCCTGTTGCTTGTTGTTGTTTATGTTGTTGTTCTGTATGTCCACCAAGCTGGCATGTGCTTTGCAGAGAAGTGTGTAAACCTCTCTGCTTGTGCTGAGCTCCTGTACATGTGCTTGTACTTAACCCCTCTGGCTCATGCTGGCCCCAGCAGCTTGCCCAGCACTTTGGTGGCCACAGCACTCTCATACCTGTACAGCCACATAGCAAAAGACTGTCTGTGTGGAGAAGGAACTTGGCAGGAAAAAAATGCTGCTGAAAAGCAGCACTTATTCTTAAAGTAGAACATTAAATAGTAGATTCCTTTTAAAACTTCTGGGCCCCAAAGTGATGACTTAAGGACTGTCAGGAAGTCAGGGATATTGTGGAATTTCTGCTGAAGGCAGTGCACTCCATGCCTGCCCCACACTGAGCAGGGCTAGTTTAACTTGATGGCAGTCACCCTACGTGACTGGCTAAGGTCAAGGTTTTCAATCAGAGAGGACACGAGTGAGTGTGGCTGACAGAAAGGATAACTGAAGGTATTTTGATTGATAAAGCTGTTCTATAGACAAGATAGGTAACACAAAAGTAGTGTATCAAGCTTTGTTTGCACCAGAAATTTATTTTTTTGAAGTAGTGATCATTTTTCACAGTGTGTTTTTTTGATTGTTAGATAAATTTCTATTGTTTGCACATATTACGATTTTTAACTATGGTAAGGATAAAGTAAAAAAGGTATTAAAGAGGAGAATTGGATTCTGCAGAGGCAAGATACAACAGCCAGTAGCTTAAGAGGTTTGCTACAGAATGAGGTGTGTATAGGCACACGAGTTCTCAGTACTGACACACCTGCACCTGACCTTCCACTGTCCTCTTGTGCAACACTGTGGACAAATTGCTGCATCTCCTCTTTTTCTTCTCACCCCTTGGCTCGCCTTTGTGGTTAAAAACTCCTTTAGCAAAGGAGCCTCTTGCTAACTTTTGGCTCCATGCAGTGAAACCATGGCTTACTTGCAGCCCTGATGTGCTGCTGCCAAGTGGTAACATCATTTGTGTGTTTTGCAGTAACCACTGACCATCTTTTTTTTTTTTTTTTTTTTTCTTCTTTCCTCTTCTTGTCCTTCACACCCAAAAGGATTTTGCAGACACAATCCCTGGCCATGGTGGGATAATGGATCGCTTTGATTGTCAGTACTTGATGGCCACTTTTGTTCATGTCTATATCACCAGTTTCATAAGGTATGGACTTTTTACAATATTAACTACTGAAGCATGCCCAGGATTTATGTTAGCACAGCAGAGCTTGCAGTTTGCTAAATAGGGTTTATCCAATCACTTCAAATACAGGACTATTAAGAAAACAATGTCCCTGCCTAGGATTTGTGTTGGGTTCAATGCCTTAATGTTTCTGTGACTGCTGTTGAAGGTAACCTGTGTACCTGAAATACCAGAAAGTTTTTGTAGCAGCCTATTAGAAGTTTTACTAGAATTTACTGATTACAGAGAGGTGCAGGATGGGGTTGCAGGCAGGAGGGTTGTGCAGCATCTGCTTTCCTTGTGTGGTTCCTAAAGAGCCTGTAGGTTGTGAGACTGCAGTTCTTCCCATGAGTTTCAATATTTCTCAGTTGTTTGGCTTGGGATTTTCTGTTTAAGGTGAAAATGCTACAGTTAAAGAAAAGGGACAACTTACTAAAATACTGCTCATCGTCTTTGAACCACACCAGCTTTCGAGAAGAAATCATGGGAATCACAATTCTCTTAAAACAGATATTTTAGTTTCTGAGGCAGGGGTGGTTCAAGGGACCAAATCAAGATGTGCCCTTAGTTTTGTAAATGCATATGGCTAAATAATTATTAGATACCTAATCAGCAACAGATTCTTTGCCTTATATTTGGTTCATCTTAGAAGTAGGTTGTAAGCAAGTGGCTAGCTAAAAATGAGGTTGATATTTAGAAAAGCTTGGTTTAATTTGCAGTTCTCTTTACTGATTTGGCCAATTTTCCATTTAGTTCAGTAGTACATAGCTTATCTGGCAGGCAACAGATACTAAATGAAGATTTGCTAATAAAAACATTGATTACTGTGATAAAGGACGAATCAAGGAATGTTATTTGTCATAAGCCTTCCTAATATCTCCATTTGAGAGGAAATAGAAATGCTTTTTAGTTTCTGTTTATATGGAGTGAAGAGTATGCTTTGCCAATAATACTGGCCTGTGCATCCTGAGGAGACAGACTGGGAGAAATCCATAACTTGGTGCCCTCAAGAAAGGGAAGGCATTGTTTGGGCAGCAAGAAGAAATCTAAAAGGTTCTATAGAGCTGTGGTGACAATTTTTTTTTCCATTGACAGGGGCCCAAATCCCAGCAAATTACTGAAACAGCTGTTGATACTTCAACCTGAACAACAATTAAGTGTGTATAAAACCCTGAAATCTCACCTCGTTGAAAAAGGGATCTTGCAGCCATCTCTAAGAGGGTAGTTTGTCAAAACAGAGGACTAGAAGAAAACTCCATCTACAAGAAGCCTGTGGAAAAACATTGCAAAAGTGCACATAAATAATGGCTAAAGGAAGAGTAGTTTGTAGTCTGGAAAAGGTGAATGTTTACTGAAATGAATGTGAATGCTATGACTTCCTACTAGGACACTAAAGATCTCTTACTCCTAAAATAATTCAAATGCTTACAAAGTAATGGTACACATGCTGTGTATTTTAGTTCCTGAAGTGGATGGCAGCAGTCTTTGTTCAGCACCCAGCCTGACACTCTTTGTATTTATGAAAAAAAAGTGAAATTCACTATAAGTTTTTAATTAATTATTTAAATCTGTATATCTTGACAATACCTTTTTGATCTCCAATAGTTACTGGAGTGTAAACACATCAGGGAGGGAGTAACTTCTGTATAGGCTGATGCTGAAATTACTATTGGCCAGAAAACACTTGTTAGCCTGGTCAAAGAAATACTTAGAGCCTGCTGTACCAGACTACATGTATTTACTTAAATGAAGATTAAACCTAGCTCTTTTTTAATTTAACAGCTTTCTCATGAAATCATTTCATGCTTTCAAGAGAAAAGTACATTTATGGAAATACAGCTGGGCATTGAAGTACAGTTGGGCAGCTGGGGCTGTGGAGCTGCTTTTTTTTTGTTGTTGATGTTAACATTACAGATAATAAACAAGTGTGTACCTGCAGGAGTAGAGATTACCTGAGAAAACAGAATTCTTCAGCCCAATTATCAGATCAAGGCAAATCTGAAGTCCCTAGTTTCCATGGCCAGGTCAGTGTCTGAAGACAGTAATTCAAGCCTTATTCCTTGTGCCTCTTAACTGCCGTGTAGAATTGGGGTATTTCCTCTTTTTAAAAGCACTTTGAGGTCCTGAGTAAAAAGTGAGGTTTAAGTGGTGTTTATCAGTGTATTACTCAGTGAAGGCAGAAATTTTATCTCATGAATGTGCACAGTACAAGACAGGATGTGTGGTTCTTCTGCTGTGTGTTATTATTTATTAAGAATATCCTCAAGCAAGCTTGGGTAACCACAGAGGGGTTTGAATGGAGAATTTTTATAGAAAGCAGCTATTCTGTAGGCTTAGTGGGGTATATGAGGAGAATTAATGCTCTGTTATTCTCAATCCTAGTTGTTTTACAACTTTTTTCATCATGTAACATGTCTTGATGCAAATAAAAATATGAACTTTTTTTGAAATGGCAAAAATTACTGCTGTACGAACAGAAAGCACAAATGCCAGTTTTGTTTTCATATACTGTAAATTGATACAATTTCATTTTTTCAACTAACTGTAAATAAGTTTCTCCACATACCAATGCCACATCTATGTTTGTGTATATAAATTATTAAAAGATGTATATATATATAAAAGATTAAAATTTAAATGGTTGGTGCTACTTGAGGATACAACCATGGAGAAAATCACTTGGGTGAGTGATAAGATGTATCTGTAAAATTCAAACTGCTTTTTGATGAACATCTTGTAGCTGAGACCACCGTGCACTCTGTTGGCAGCTTGTGTATGGAAAGGCACCCCCTTGTACATTCAACAAAATCCAGGTCTAAATAATTCCTGTTGATGTCAGGTATTGACAGAGTTAAATTATGTCTGACCTGGAGATTGCAGTACTGTATTGAAGGAACACTCCAAGAGGTGAAAAACATCACTTGCTGCTTGTCTGTCAGTGGCTCTGACTTGGCTTATTAGTTGGAGGGGACTGAAGTTCAGCCCTCACTCTGGATAGAGCACAACCCGAACTTAAAAGGTAGCACAGCTACCTTTGGAAAGGTGATTTAAAAAGAAGGGAACAGAAAATGAGAGGGAAACCAATGTAGAATATCTTCAAAACTAGCTTTTAGATGAGGCTTTGGTTGTGTATGAGACTCTGGTAGATGTAATGATAAAAGGCAGCCATACTGGAGCTAGTATATCTTTATCCTGGGTATTCAAAAAAATCTAAATATTTAAAAATTATATAGAGAATATATATGTAAAAGGGTAATTGTTACTTCAGAAACTTGAAATTTTTAGTGTAATTTTATAGCATGTATAATAAGGAAGTTAAAATATATTTTAGTATTTAATACAACAGAGCATTTGAAATTAATTGCTATCTATGTGCACAATAGAAAATTCAACACTTCAATTCTGCTTTTCAATGTTAAAATGAAGATGGGATCACCTGTGAACTCACTCATCAATTTTCTAGAAAGAGTAATAGCTTCCTTCTGGTTTAGGCTTGGTGTAAATACAGCTGAGCAGGATCTGTCACTGTGAAGTGACATCTATGCTTGGTTACTGTAAACAGAATTTACCACACTGGTTGCTTCTGTTAGTTCAAGCATTGAAACATGATCAACAGGGAAGTTTAACTTTTTACACCAGTGATTCTTTTCACTTGCACTTTTGTCCCAAGTGGCTATAATTACCTGCTGCACAAAAAAGAAAAATGTATATTTTGTAAATATTGTAAATGCTATGAGCATATAATGTCTGTTTTAGTTTGGCTGTTTCAATCTTTCATTGAAGCAGGTGTTGTAAAAAAAATAAAATAAAATTGGGACAGAAGTCCTCTCTTTTATTTCCTATAGCATGTACAGTGGGTGGGGTTTTCTTTACAAGAATTTATATTCCTTTAGATTCCTTACATTTGTGTTCTTAATAGAAAGTCTGCTATTAATTTCTAAGCTTTTGCCCCTCAAGGCTTCAGACCATCCATGTCTGTTCCTGAAGCTTGTACGATGTGCCTCATGTCCAAAGATATGCAAGCTTGTAATCTTTTCCTAAAGGTGCTCACTCCAACAATACTGATATAGACCTGTCAGTATTCACCATTTCTGGTGCTGATGGAGTGGCAGCTAGCAGATACCTCTCCTGCTTTACTGTTTCTTCCCTTTAAAGTCTTGGATTTGAGGCCCTTCGCCTCCTGCAGCATCAAACAAGCCAGGTAAGAAATGCATCTTATTTCTCAATTACACAGACTGTAATGTCTGTTAAACACTCACCCTCAATCAATTGTGTGTGTGCTGTGCACCTCCTTGGGTTTTAGAAAACTTGTAGATAAGCACAGAGCTTTCCTGTGGTCTATATCTACTTCCTAATGGTCTTCTAAGGAAAGAAAGGGGGAAATTAGCAGTGAGTTTTCTTATGCTTGACAGATAAGGTTTGGGACTGTTACTCACACAGAGTCCTTTTGTCCAGCTGGTACAGCTATGTGCAGGTAGTAAAGTTGCAATTTCCCTTTGTCTTGCAAGTAGTTTCCCAATTTTAAAATGGATATCCAGTTCCTCATTTAGCAATTCCAAATTGCATGAACTTAGGTGTGAGTCTTGTATCTGACAGGATGCCAGAAACGGGTGGGAATGTGTCACCCATAAACACACACCAAATTTAGGTTGGAAAATACCCTTGAGATGATTGAGACTAGCCATTAGCCCAGCACTCCAAGTCCTTCATTAATGTACAGCTGAGCACTACAGACACTGGGATTTGTTCATTGGATACACACTGCACCCTGACTTCTCCATTCTGGTGTTTGTTCTTTGATGAATTGCAGGGATGTGTTTTGATCCCTAAAGGAACAGGTGACAAGGACTGGTATTATAAGGATTTTGTTAGCATAAGCATACCCTTTGCAAGTGATTCTGTAAAGGCAACACATTTTCACAGAGAAGTCAAGGTGTAAAGCTTCAGCCCCCTTGAATTGCCACCAGGTGACTTGCACTTGTCTGTGTCGAGGTGCAATAGAAGCAATTTTCTTCCTCAGGTGGTTGCTGCTCCCATGTGAAGTGACTGGGCCAGTTGTCCCCAGCTCAGCAGCAACTTGACTTTCGAGCTAGTCTCACGCAGTTTTCAGAGGAAGAGGCTAGATTTTCACTTTGGCTGTTGGGACCCTGCTCTTTGATTGCAGGAAGTGAAATACTTGTGCTATCTGGCAGATATCTTGCACACCTCTAAAGAAAACATACCAAGAGCTCTAATTACCCAATAGTGGCTTATATTACCTACCTAACTGAGGCTTATCATTGGGGGTTGTATGTACTTGAAGGGTGTGTGTAGCTCTGCATACTTTGCCCTTGTTTCTGATGTGACAAACTATGATACAAGCATAGGCTGTTCTGGGACAGGGAGAAAAGTAAGCTCTGCCAGACTCCATGCTGTGTTGTGTCCAGCTGCACAAAGCAAGATTTTGACTCCACATTCGGATGGAAGCAAACCTACATGAGCATGTCTGTTGGCCCAGCTGGTGCCATGGCCACCAAGGATGAGCCAGCCATATCCCCGAGTCAAGCATTGTCCAAGCGAAGGCAGACCTGGCCCAGCCATCACAGGCGGCAGCACCCAGGCCAGCTCAGCAGCACCACACCCACAAGCACTGGCCTTGCACCATCCACTCCTTCCTGGGAAGAGCCCCCAGTGCCTGGAGTGCAGGCTGGAGCTTGTCTGATGTCCACACAGCCCCCTCATGACAGATCTCCTCCCCTGTCCCTGGCATGATGACAACAGTAGTCCCTGTTGAGGAGGGCACTCAGGGCTGTGTGCAGGGTGTTCCTTGGCACCCATCACCCACGGTGGCAGCAGCAGCAGTGCCCAGCTCCCAGCACCATGCAGGGGCCTGAGGATGGCTGCTCTGAGCCTCAGCAGCGTCCTCTGAGAGAGTGACACAGGGAAGCACGGCAGGGATGGATGCAGGGACAGTGCCTCAGGCATCTGGCTGTCCCCAGGCCATCCTGCTTGCCTGACTGTTCTTGGCCATGTTTTAAAAACACCAGCCTATGATTCCTGATCAGACACATTATAGTTAGATCTGATTCATCATTTTACCACACACATTTTGCAAATAGACTGTATTTTATATCTGTTTATAACAGGTTATAATTTTTCTTCAATAAAACTGTCAGTTTAGTCCAATTAACTGACTCATGTGCATAAAAAAATATTCAAAACCAAAAATAATGTTTTTATATGGTTTCTTATATCTTCCAAGGAACACCTGCACTGGGAATGGAATTAGGGTCAGGTGCAAGGGCTTTGTGATGAGGGACACATCTGTGACACTGCAGGGCCCCACTGTGTCCATAGGTGCATTGAGGGAGCTCAGAGCCCTGGGGTGGCAGCTCTGCAGCAGAGAGTGTCCCAGACAGTCATGGAGAGCCATTTGAAGGATGCCAGCTCCCTGATGCACCAGGAGCCACCAAGACTGGACTGGATGCACCAGGTGAGGGACAGGGCAGGAGGGACAGGCCGGTGCTGGGATGGGGCCGCACAGAGCTGCCTGGGAGCCGGGGCTGGGCTTGCTGACGCTGTGAGGGATGCTGTGCCATGGTAGCTGCCTTCATCCCTCTCCTCATCCTGCCTGGAGGTGGGACAGAGGCAGCCGGAGGCAGCATCTCAGGAGAGCCAGGCCCAGGCCTCATTCCTCCTTGGGGACAGGCTGCCACTGCTCCCACGGAGCTCTCAGGATGGCGGGAACCATCCAAGCACCCTGCCAAGCCAGAGGAGCCCTCCTCAGCGGCTGCAGTGGAGCGGCCGGGCCCGTCCCAAGCGCAGGGCTCCCAGGAGAAATGCCACCCTGCCCTGGCAGCAGGAGACACTGGAAGAGAACTCTCACAGCAGGAGGAACAGCTTCCAACCCTGACATGGATGCAGGTCTTGATGGGTTGATGGCAGCCTGGCCATCCCACTGCCAGACTACTCTTGGCTGTGGCTGTGTGAGACCAGCCTATGATTCCCCTTCAGACATGCTATGGTTGGATCTGTTTCCCTCTTTTACTACAAATACTTCACAAATAAAATTTATTGTGCATATCTATATAGTAAGTATTAGATTTTCTTACCCTAAACTGTCAATTTACCCAATTTATGAGTTGTGTGCACACAAAAAATTGGTTCAAACCCAAAAAGCTGAGATAAAGTACAGTTTTAAATTTCACACGGTATTTTTATTACCTCTAAAGCAGGTGACAGCTTCTGCAGGTATCAGGACCATCTGTCTTATAGTTCTTATATCTGCTTAAGGTATAAGAACCAAGGGATAAAATGGTTTTGTATAATTTCTTCTGTCTGCGGTGGAAGCTGTGCACTGGGAGCAGGATCCAGGCTCAGCTTCCAGGGCTTTGTGATGAGGGGCTGCATCATGCCCAGAGACCACTGTGACACTGCAGGCCCCTGGGGGCATCGAGGGAGCTCAGAGCCCTGGGGTGCCCACTCTCAGGAGAGCATTTCCCCAGGAGGCTGCATCTCCCCTGGAGCCCTGGCAGCTCAGAGGATGTCCCAGACAGACATGGAGAGCCATTTGAAGGATGCCAGCTCCCCGACGCACCAGGGGCTGCTGAGCCTGGACTGGATGCACCGGGTGAGGGACAGGGCAGGAGGGACAGAGGCCGGTGCTGGGATGGGGCTGCACGGAGCTGCCTGGGAGCCGGGGCTGGGCTTGCTGGCACCATGAGGGATGCTGTGCCGTGGCAGCTGCCTCCATTCCACTCCTCTTCCTCCTCCTGGTCTTGCTTCCCAAGGGTGAGTCACAGGCAGCCAGAGGCAGCGCCTCTGCAGAGCCAGGCCTAGGCCTCATCCCTCCATGGGGACAGGCTCAGACCGCTCCTCTGCCCACAGAGCTCACAGGAGCCCCCCAGCCATCGTGTCAAGCAAGGGGAAACCTCTGCAAGGGCTGGAGAAAACTGGCCAGGCCCATCCCAGGTGCAGGGCTCCACAGGGGAATGCCATCCTGCCATGGCAGCAGGACAGCCTGGAGGAGAAAGCTCCCAAAGCAGGAAGGCAAGGGGCAGCTTGCCTCCCTGACGGGGTCTTGGGTGGCTCCATGGCAAACCTGGGCAACTGATTGCCAAGGACAGGATGGGACAGGACAGAATGGGACAGAGGAATGAGCCTCCCTCTGACCAGGGGCAGCTGCTGTACTGCACCACTGCAGCCCCATCATCTCCCACAGCCCTGTCCCAGCAGCTGCTGCTGCCAGGGCTCCAGCAGGCATTTTCTGGAGGGAGCCAGGTGAACTTTACAAATAACAGAACCACCGAATCACACAGAATCACAAATATTAAGGTTGGAAGGGATCTCAGGAGATCATCCAATCCAACACCCTGTCAAGGCAGGTCACCTTGAGCAGGTTACACATGTAAAAGTTCAGATGGCTTTGGAATGCCTCTGGAGGGGGAAACTCCACAACCTCCTCGGATAGGCTATTCCAGGGCTCTGCCACCTCAGTGTAGAGAAGTTCTTACTCAAGTTGAGGAAGAACTCCTCAAGAAGTGCCCCTCTCCTTTCTCACCTGCCAGGGGAAAGCATTTCTCAGCCTTGGGCAGACATTGCCAACAGGCCTGGAGGACTTGGAGGTCATTTCAAGAAAGCAGAAGGTGCTGCGGTGGCTTGAAATCTATGTTCCCAGTGATCCAGGGACCTTGGCCAAGGATGATGAGGACTGGGAAAACAAGATTGACAAGGAGCAGAGCCATGAGATATTGGAAGAGGACATCATTTGTCCAGTGCCCTCAGAGAGGTGGGAAGGCAGCAGCCAAAGCCAGGAGTTCCAAAACATGTCAGAAGAGTACAGTGACCAAGAGCCATTTCAACGGGAAGAGGATGAGAGCACAGCAGCAACAGGAGAGGCTATCAGCAAACTGGAGAGCACATCTCCTGCCCTGGCTGGTTCCATGGACACCAAGGATGAGCCAGCCATGTCCCCAAGTGGAGCATCACACCAGCCAGGGAAGGCCAGCAGCACCACACCCTCAAGCACTGGCAATGCACCACCTACTCCTTCTGGGGAAGAATCCCCAGCGCCAGGAATGCAGGCTGGAGCTTGCCTGCTGCCCTCACTTCCCCCTGGAGACAGATATTCTTCCCTCGCAGCCACTCCCGCCCCAGAGCAACTGCAGCGACAGTCCCTGTTGAGGAGGGCACTCAGGGCTGTGTGCAGGGCGTTCCTTGGCACCAGAAGACCACGGCAGCAGCAGCAGCAGCAGTGCCCAGCTCCCAGCACCACGCAGGGGCCTGAGGATGGCTGCTCTGAGCCTCAGCAGCGTCCTCTGAGAGAGTGACACAGGGAAGCACGGCAGGGATGGATGCAGGGACAGTGCCTCAGGCATCTGGCTGTCCCCAGGCCATCCTGCTGCCAGACTGTTCTTGGCCATGCCTTTGTAACACCAGCCTATGATTCCCCTTCAGACACTATGATTAGATCTAGTTCATTTTTATCCCATGTATTTTGCCAATAGATTGTGTTTTATATGTATTTGTATATAATAGGTTATAATTTTTCTTCAATAAAACTGTCAGTTTAGCCCAGTTAACTGACTCGTGTGCATACAAAAAACTGGTTCCACATTCAAAAAGCTGAGAAAAAGCACGGTTTTAAATTTCAGAGTGTAATTTTATCATCTCTAAGCATGTGACAGCTCCTGCAGGCATCAGAACTATCTGTCTTATAGTTCTTACATCTCCTTAAGAAAGACCTCCTGCAGCAGGAGGGCAAGGAGCAGCTCTTGTCTACCTGACACAGTCTTGGTGGCTCCATGGCAGACCCAGGCAGGTGTGTGCCATGGATGGGATGGGATGGGATAGGATGGGCCTCCCTCTGCCCAGGGCCAGCCACTGTCCCACACCACTGCAGCCTCATGAGTATAAGGCATATCTGCACTATACTGAGACATCCCAAAGAGAAAACACCAGTTGTGTAGTACATGAGCTGAAAATTATGAAGTCAGAAGAGTATTTGGAGAGTCCTAAGGAAGGCTCTGGCCTTATGCTTTTGGTGTCAACTGCTTAATGTCAGTGCTGGACACAGGACACTAAGGCGAGGCTTGACTGGATTGAGTACATCCCTTGTTTGAATGGACTGTTCTTCTCTCTAACAGTTCATCTCCCTTCTTAAGCTCAGTTTGTAAGACTTGAAGAGTGTTAGGCTAAATCATAAGAGTGTGTCACTTGCAAACAGCCACACTGTGTGAACCCGTTTTCGTGGCAATTACTCACGCTGAGCTTGTGTTTTCCCTCTTTTGAACCGAGTGGTCCAAAGAAACAGACTTTATTTTTTTCCACAAGCATTTCACCATATACCTGCAGGAGGCAGCAGGACCTAAAACCTCTCCCGGCCGGGTCTCGGTGCCACTAGGGGTCCCCGCTGTCCGCTCATCCCTCCGCATTCCTCCTCATCCCGCCTCATCCCACTCCTTCCCGTCGCGGCGGGAGGCGCTGCAGCCGAGCAGCAGGATCGGGAGATAAGGGAGCCCTTATCACTCTCTACAACTACCTGAAAAAAGGCTGTAGTGAGGTGGGGGTGAGTCTCTTCTCCCAAGTAGCAAGCCATAGGATGAGCTACATTAGGGGAGATATAGTTTGGGTATTAGGAAACTTTTCTTCACCGAAAGAATAGCAAGAGACAGGCAGCCGTGGTAGAGGTCACAGGAATAAAGTACAGTTTCTACTGGGCAAAGCTGTGTCTCAGCAGACTTCCAGTTGCATCAGGGATACACTGTTTTGAGGCTAAAAATCTGGATGTTCTGATGCGTTTAGGGATTTCAGGATAACCTTGACAACAGACTTTTTAAAAATGTTTACAAGAATTGGGTGTTTCAGAATGAGGAGCTGGCAGAGTCAGCTGCACACAACTTCCTGTACATCCTAGAGCCCCTTAAATTTCTGGTCAGAATACAGTGTCTTTTGGAGCTGTGATTTATAGTGAGGTACCTCCTGGTGCTGAAGAGAGAGACCAAATTCTCTCTTTAGAGCCAAGCAAGGACCATCATTCCCCCCACATCCCGCAGCAGGGCAGGGATGCAGCCATCAGCCCTCCTTGTGGACTCCAGCGTACAACAGTGGCCAGCTCAGGTTCCAGTCTCCTTGTTGTCCCTAGAGGGTACCTCTGCACTATGTCAGGAATGAGACCCTGTCTCTCACAGTGGTTGTTTGTAGCAGAATGCTGTGATGTAGAGGTTGTCTGAGAACAACACTCCATGTTTAGTTATCCTAAAGGGCAAGGCATAGACCTCCAAAGCTGCAGGTTCCAACTCCTGGTGCTCTCTCTGTCTTGGGAAGCAATAATGCCTTTCTGGTCTCTTCTGTCACTGGCAGACGCTGCATGCCAAGCACCTTAGAGGGGAGGATGTGGCAGGCCATTATCTGGGTGTGGTGTGTTCAGGATAAGCATGGATATGCAGGCTAATCCTTGGGCTGAAAGAGACTCATATCTTGAGTTGTCCCAGAAGCAGAAGTTGGTGAAACTGGGGAGCTTTAATTTGAAAGCTTGTGGGCATTTGTGTTGTCAAAAACCTTCAGGATCAGTTAGCAGGAATCCTGCAGAACACATATCTGGATTTGAGTATTTAAATACCCACTAACCTTTCTGTTTGTCTGAGCAAAAGTGACTTCAAATGTATTTTGAGATTATGACTTCCCAAGCATGCAGCAAAGACTAAATGAAACTCTAGATTTCACATTAACTGGAGCAGGCTTAATCAAAATGTATTGTGTTGATCTGAAAGATTTTTTTTTATCTTGATGGATTTTCTTCTAAAGGCTTTTATATCCAGGCACTTGAGCAAAGTGGCCAAATTGCTCCTACCCCATGCATACAGTACTACTTCAAGGCTTCAAACAAAAACTAGGGAGGCTACTTGGCAAAGTGAATGGAGGTGAGGGGAAGCTTTTTTCTTCAGCTTGCAGCATCCTTGCCTCTTCTAATGCCAGATGTACTTTGAAAAACAGCATCTAATTTTGACCTTAGCCTGCTCCGTTGTAAACTGACTAATTATAGTCATTAGGCAACTAAAGTAATTTCACATTGCAAAAATACATGTTTACAAACACTTCCTATTCAAAGGGAAAAAGAAGGCTCAGCTAGAAAAGAAGTTGTTTAAAACCTTTGTGGGGACACATGGGCAGTGGGATTGAGTGCAGCCTCAACAAGTGTGCCAATGACACCAAGCTCTGTCGTGTGGTGGGACGTGCTGGAGGGACGGATGCCGTCCAAAGTGACCTTGACAGATTTGAGAGGTGGGCCCATGTGAACCTTATTAAGTTCAACAAGGCCAAGTGCAAGATCCTGCACCTGGGTCAGGGCAATCCCAAACACAAGTCCAGGACTTAGCCCTGAGAAGAGCAGGGGATGTTGGTGGATGAGAAGCTTAACATTACCCAGCAATGTGCACTTGTAGTCCAGGAAGCCAAATGTGTCCTGGGCTGCATGAAAAGTGACACAAGAAGCAGGTAATGGGAGGTGATTCTGTCCCTCTACTCTGTTCTCCAAAGACCCCACTTTGAGTACTGTGTCCCCAGGATGAGAAGGACATGGAACTGTTGGAGGACATCACAAAGATCATCAGAGGACTGGAGCATCTCTCCTATGAAAACAGGCTAAGACAGTTTGGGTTGTTCAGCCTGGAGAAGGGAATGCTCTGAAGAAGCCTTCTAGGAGCCTTCCAGTATCAAAGAGGGCTGAAAAAGAGATGAAGAGGGACGTTTTAGAAGGGCATGCAGTGACAGAAGAAGGAAGAATGGCTTTAAACTTGCCATGCCTGGAAGCATTCAGGGCCGAGTTGGATGGGACTTTGAGCCCTCTCCTAGGATGGCACTGAAAAGAGTGCTAGTCTGCAGATGTTGGTGTATTTGACCTCATTTTTAAACCAAGGACAAAGTCCTCTGAAGCTTTGGCTAGAAGACAAGGTAGTATTTGCCTTCTACCTTCTCTTAAACAATTTGTCAGCACTGAGGTTATCATGTTTATTCATCTGGTGTGCAGCAAATGTAATGCCACCCTTTTTGAAGAGAGGCTGTAAGAAAAAACAGCTTGTCAATTTCTGCTGCTTTTAAGCTTCTGTTTCTGTGAAAACCCCTGTACTGCAGGACAAAAGAATGGCCTGTCTGCTGCAGGTGGCATCATCTCTAGCCACCAGATCACAAAGTGTAAATCTCTAGGAGAGAGCCTTAAGTCATTTTTATTTGTTTACAGTGTAGAAATTCACCACAAAATGTCAGAAGAAAGCATTTGTCAGAACCAGACAAGGTCCCTTTGTGTACTTCATTGGTTTTTAATTTGTGCAGAGATCTGGCATGTCTTCAGCACAAGGATGATTTATTCAAGCCATTGATAACACTAACTACAAACAAATTCTTCTGGTTCATGGTTGTTTGGTTTGGTTTTGTGGCCAGAGCATCTTATACTTACAATATGTGAAAAGGGTCCCAATTGTCTGATCAGTTGGATGTTCCTGGGCTAAAAACTTCAAAAACTCATAAAACAGATTTGAGGCATTTTTGTCCAGTCTCATTCCTGTCCCTTGCCTGTTTGAAGGGCTCGTTTAAAAACACTCAAAAAGGAAATGCTGCCCAAGAAACACTGGGGGTTTTTTTAACTGCCTTGGCTGGAAGTAATCTGTCTTTAGCTGTGCTATAAGACAGAAACAGCTTCCAATTTACACCCTCCCATGCTTGAAAACTTCTACAGGTGAGCATTTATGCTCAGTGATTTTTGTTTTATGGCACTGCCAGACAAGGATATTTGGAAGGTGAGAACTTTGAAAACCTCCCTGAAAGAATCTTGAGAGGTAAGAAGCAAGCAGTGTAACTGAGCAATGATTTTTACATGATGTAGCTCTTCAGTGTTAAAATTCAAGGTAGGCAAACCACCACGAGGGTGCAGCAGCAAGGCAGCCTTTGCTGGCAGTGGCAGAAAGCTTTAATTCACTGCTCCTGTTCTAAGGGGTCAGATGATGATCTTTACATAGGCTCACTACAGGAAAAATTTAAACATAATTAACTCGAGCTAACACTGAAGCTCTTGGGAACGTGATGGAGTTCAATGCAAGTGGAGGTTTAACTTGCTCTTTATCAGGAATGTGATATTACTGTTTGAATTAAGACAAGCCTTAATTAAACTTGACCTAAGTGAGAACACAGTTGGATGAATAATATTACATTTCCTCAGACTGTAGTTCAGTATACTTCTAGAGTGGAGAAAGACTAAAGTATTGTTCTACTGAGGATTAATATAGCAACTTTTTATTATTATCATTGAATGATATGCAACTTGTCCATTGCTTAAGCCTGGTTCTCACATTCTCCTTTCAGTAATTCTTTTTTGGGAAAATGCATTATAAATCAACCTTCTCACCATTCAGCTTTGTTCTCTATCTAGTCATCAGTAAACAGGTTATTTTATGTTTGCCTTTTTAGATATGCTGTAAAGATGGACATTTGTTTGGGGGGGTTAATTATTTTTATTTTTAAAAAACACACACAAAACCCTAAAGCAGAAATCTCTACAGCAAGACTTTTGAGGAGAGACCTGGAAATCAAGTGCATTCACATAGGAAGAGACTGACAGCTGAATGCAGTATTTTGAAAAAGAGTACTTGTGCATTGGACTAAAAAACTAGAATATATTTTGGTAGTTCAAATGCAACCTGTCTCCTTTAGACAAAAGGACCAAGCTAGATGCTTTACCTGCTCCCAATGTCTTTAGAGAGCGGCCCTTGCTTCCACAAAACCAGACTAGGTTTTTCTGAACGCTGTCTGATTTGACAAGTACAGTAAGAGAAGAGAGGAGGAAGTTTGTTTGTGTGCCTGCCCCCAGAAGAAGCTGCTTGCAGCTTCAGAGGAGATACTGATTCCCTCCCCTATTGCACTGTCTGCAACCTACAGCCCTCCTGCAGGATCCACCTGCTCGGCTTGGAAACACAGATTGTGACAGGCATCTCCTCTGCAAGGCATTGCAAAGAAAACCCCTCAAAGCAGAGCCAGAGGCTTGAGAATGGGGGATTCTTTGGGTGTTAGGTGCTGGGGGTGCCATTCTCATCTTCCAGCCACCCTGAAAACAAGCCTGCAGCCCTTGGCACTGAGGATGGCCTTGCAGAGTGCACCTACCTGGTGGTCCCAAGAGCCGTGAGTATCTGATCCAATACCTACCCAGCCAAGAGAATGCAGTATAATGCCTAAATTAGCTGCATTCACAGACCAAACTCCCCAAACCTGAGGGAAAGATGACACTTTGCCAGAACTAGCTATTTAAAACACCAAGTGAGTTTCTACCTCATGACTCTGTCTAGGTGCAACAACTTGAAAATCAAGTAATCTACTGAGGTGCCACATCTTTTTCACAAGAGCATGCAAATATCTCCTGCAATTTTGGGAAAACCGTCTTTCTGAATTGGCCACTTATGCTTCTCAGCTGCTCATTGAGGAAAAAAAAAAAAAAAGGCTTTTCTGTATTTTGGAAAGAGAATAATAGAGGAAGCAGATGAAGGGGTTTTCTGTATGGACTGAGATGACCTGAAATGGAAGCAGTTGTGCAAAACAGCCAACTCTGAGATCTGTCTCCATGATCAGGAAGGAACACACAGCATATCCCAGCTGAAGCTGGCCAGCCTGGTTGGACCTGCTCAAGCACACGAATGATATTCTTCAGGCCATCTCCATTAGAAAACACTCCCATCCCCCAAAAGCTCCGTCCTCTTCCTGGAACCTGTCTCTTGCAAGCAGCTCTCACCTCCTGCAATCCACCTTCAAAAAAATCCCCTCTGCAGCCTGCTGGATGCAATTGCTCTTGCACTGAATCACTTTATGCAAATAAGACAAGCTGAGCCTGGCCCGAGTTTCACCTTCTGGCTGGTGGTGAGAAGGTGCTGGGATGCTGTGTAGGCTGGAGATGGTGTTTGGTGAGCTGGGGATACTGTGTGGCCATGTTGCATTGCCCTGGAAACAGTGAGAAAGCCCTGCTCTGGAGGCTGCTTCACACATGGCTGCTGGTGGCAATAGGACATCTGGAAACCACGTGGAAGCTGCAGATGGTGGAAATGTGGTACGTGGGAAGCATGTGAATTGCTCAGTAAGCCTCTAGGAACAGTGATGGAAACTCCTACGTGGTAGAGACCTTCCCTGGGTGTCTCAGGAAGGATTTTATCATCACACTGCAAGCTAGAGTTTATACCCATGCAAAAAATATCAATGTTATTTCTGGATAGGGAGATTGAGTCACCTTTCAATTTTAGGAATTCTGCTGGGCAGTTTGTGCGACAGAGAAGTAGGAATAGAATGGTAATCATAGGTCATGTAATACAATCCCCTACAGCAGGTACAACTACACCACCAAGCCCTGATGACTAAGCAATCACACCTTTAATTTAAAAGCTTTTTTACTGCTGGAAAATTGTCACAGAGATGTGTTTCTCAGAGTATTAGGAGTCAGTCACGTGAGCCAATTTAATTTGAGTTTTTTGGTTTTTCTTGTCTTCACCCAGTCTTTAGACAGTCGTAGAGGAAAAGCCAAATCATGCAACTTAACATTATATTGATTTTTTCCCCTCAATTAATATTTCTTGTTTAAGATTCCACATAAAGGTTTAAATCCCCTAAATTAATCCAATTCTATGAGTCTACCACAAATTCTGTTCTTAGTATGAATTCTGCTGTGAACACAGGATGTTGTTCTCTGCTTTAGTCCTAGTATTTGTTTAAATTTTCTTCGTTTCTCTCTTTCAGTCATGGTGCTAGTAGAATCTGAACTGAAGACCACTTCCATAGGACTCTTATCTGCAAACTTGCAATAGATAGGCTTAAGAACCAGTTGTGCTTCCCAGGTGAGGAGAATGAGAAGATTCTATCTGAGGGTGATTCCCTGGTGAGGGGAAACAAGAAGAATCTGGTGAGTCTATATCACAGAGATTGAAGGCCAGCAGTTTTTCTCTTGCAGTCCTTATCTCTGACCAAAGGTGAGTAATTTCCATAATAATTCAACATTGTGTCAAAAATCTCAGAATAAACTAGATCGAAGAATTCTTTATGAGGGATAACTGAGGTTTGGGTGGCCAAAAGATTAGCACCTCTTGAAGATGCTGGAGACTGAAACTACTGCAACAACTGTTTCTGCAAACATTACCTTCTACCTTTTTGGCTTTAGCAAGAGCAGCTAAGCAGGGCACTCCTCTTCTCCTAAAAATGTGATTTGTGGCTTTCCTTCAAAAGGGAGAGAAAAGTCTCCTTGCATGATTTCTCAATAGGTGATAGGGAGAAGGAACAGCTGAAGTGTTGTCTGCATAGGTCCATCTGTGTAATAATTAGAAGAAACTGAATTGACATTCATTATTTTCCTCATAAATATCTCTCCTTTACCTTGAGTTTCTTTCTGTAGCGTCTTCTGGAAAATGTAATGTTTCGAATGTACTAGTGCATACTCCCTCTAACCAGATAGGAGAGGTTATTCAAGCTCTGTTGGCCACTTCCCAGAACACAGATTTTGCAGGAACTGCCATCTCTTTGCTCAGTTGTGACAGTCAGCATTTTATGCTGATGACTCGACAAGAGAATATCCCCGTGCCTTTCTGGTCAGTGCCTGAATGAGGAAATAAAAGCCAGTTGCAGGGTTTGCAGTTCATCTCTTCGGAGGGCACGGGAGGAAATGATGAGGAGAGCAAGCAAATCTGTTGACAGGAAAGATTTGTTCTACAAATGAAGGAATACTCTCAGAAAGAGTTATGGGAAGGGACTGTTTTCCAGGAGTCTTCATTGGATGTTTTGAGAAGAGCAGGGTGGCTCTTGCAGAGACATCAAGTGTGCAGTAATGCTCAGGACTGCCTTCTGTCAAAGGCCCATGAAATTCTGGAGAGTCCTGCACTTGGTTTCTTACTGCTGACAGTGTACAAAGCTGTGGGGTGTTTTGAGGAAGAAAGGATCACATGATGGAGGAGAACAGATGAGAGGATTAAAATGAACATGCAAGCTAGTTTGTGTACTTTTTGATCAGCTGATTTAATGGGGGGAAAAAACCCCAAGATTAAAATCATGCAGGAAACTGCTGCCTTTCAGACCCAAGTCTTATTTTCAGACATGTTATCCATCCGCAATAAAATAAGTGCACGTGCTCGCCACAAACATTACTGGGATGAATGTGCATCTGGCAAAGCAGTGTTCAAACACCATCCTGTGTGATCAGCCATGGGGTTGACTTGAATTTCAGAAGCAAACTACATCAAGCTGCAAACATTTCTTCTGCTTCAGGGGGTAGCTGAGGAGTCTGCTTCATTTTCAGAAGCTGACATTCTACATCTGACAGTGGCAATTGGGTGTTGAAAGAAGCCATTCTTTATGTAGCATTTATGTATGAATTTTTTTTAAAAAGTGTAAGGAAGGTGATGCCCACATACTGAGCTGGTGGTAGTTTTACTATGGGGTATTTGCACATATCTTCTTCGAGAACTAGTTAAGCATCCATTTTGTGTATCAAAAAAATTTCATTCCAAAAGCTGGTTGGCTAAAGTGATGACACAAAAAAGCCAGAGGTCACTGCTTTCCTCTTGTGACTGAAGGCAAAGTGCCATTTTTACATGTTTAAACTAGCATATGCTAGTGCACAGATGGACAATGGTGCTGACAGATAATTATCTGCTCCCGTCTGCATAAATCAAGGAAAAGCTAAGACATGCTACATCTTCCTCTTAGCCCTGCAATGGAGGTTTTGAAATGCATGAGTGCACTGAGCAATGATTGTAGGCTGATGGCTAAAATATTCTGAGAAATTAATTGGGTTTGTAAGGAAATCTCATGGTATTACAGCAACCTGGGCCCAGAAGTTAACACATCTAGTAATTTGGAAAGCATTGGGCAAATCACTTTAGAGAGCATGAGCTGTGTTTTGTTATCCTCAAGACCCTGCACATACCCCAGGGCAGTAGCTTACCTCTACTATAATTCCACTTCCCTGGGCCATGGATATCTGGAGCCCTGCTTATTTTATCCTGGTGTTTTCCCACTCTTTTCAAAAGGCAGGAACCTACAGAGTGATCCAGCGGAGATATGGACCCTGTAGACCAGGTTAACATAAGCCCACCGACAAGGCACAGGCTCTTTCCAGCCACGTTTCCCATGGCTTGCTCAGAAGATTGACTAGGCATCTATCAATCTACTACAGAAAACTCTCATCATCTCCCTTGGGAATAGCTAAAAGTTTGGCTACTAAGAAATCTCTTTGGATCACCTTGCTGGTGTGATCCAGTTACTCTCCTTGGAGGTGGAAGTTGTGCAAAACCACTTTTACGTGTGATATGAAATGCCCTTCCCAGAGTGTAACTTGAAGGGAGACTGATGACTGAAGTTGCTGTTAACAAGGCTGCCACCAGCACTGACAAAACTTCTTTCTTGTTTCTTAAACCTAGTTTTATATGACATGGCTAAGAATATTAGAAGGGCTTCAAGTTGCCTGATTTGTTCATGGTCAAGGGACTGTCAAAGAAATTACTCCTCTACTGTAAGTTATGTACACATATAAAATTCCAGACTCTCTCCATGTATCCACAAGAAATCCCAATGCTGTTGGAGAGGAAGAAACTCCAAGTTCTTCCAATACAACATTAGTGGTATAAGAATCTACCTCTGTTTTGAATGAAATGTAGGGATTTTTTTAGGAAAAACATGTATAAAGTGGCTGTAGATACAGTAAGGTTAGGAACTAAATGGAACATATTCCTTTTCTTTGCTCAGCAGAGTTGTACAATAAATCCTTTGCAAGACTCTCTGGTCCTTAGGTTACTCCATGAGTTTGAAGCTGTTCTTAGGTTAGAATATCTTCCTGGGAAATTGATGATGTTGCAGGAGTTAGTTCATCTGCAAGAGTGAATTTCATTCCTGAGGTTTTGTGACAACTTTGTTACAAAAATGCTGTGTCTAAAAATGAATATGGTATATGAACCACTTTACTCAGTTTACTTTCAGTGGAAAGCTGACCTGTGGCCCTCAGATTTTCCCTTAGTCAAGGGATAAACAAATTTAAGTTCCCAGAAAGAGCTATCTTTATTACATCTGAAATAGAGCAATGCATGGGTTTTAATTTAATCAGTCATTTCAACCTCTCCAAGCTACCATTATGGCTTTCTGTGAAATAAAAATATCTTAGACAAAAATAACACTCCCTCATTCTAACACTGTGGAGTGTCTCAGTACATATTTGGCACATCCTCTGAGGCTCTATCAACAACAATCCAAAATAGGCTGATGTAAAAGGCGAATTAGAAAAGTAAGTGGTGTTTAGTGTCTGGTCCGGTACCCTCTGAGGCTTCAGACGTGCACTCAGTATAATCTGCAATGCTCATAAGAGAAAATAGTGGGCATTAGAGGCTGGGCAGTGATGGTCAAGGTCAAAGTCAGTTCTGCAAAAGAAATGAATTGAATTCGTATTCTGTTCAACTTTCTCACTCAACTTGATAGCAAAACTGAGCATCTTCATTCTTTCTCAGATGTACTTTAAAGATTTGTAGTTTCTTCTGCTACATAATAGTAACATATATATATGTAGGATTTGTGATAGGAGAGCATTTTGCAATCTCTTGGTGTGAATATGCATGACTTCATTAAAATAAATCAGGTCTATGTTATTCTCAGATGTAAGTGACTTTGTTTGAAACCATCTTTCCTAAAATTGCCTTAAAGACTACATTAATACTTAATGATATTCCTCTTGTGGGCAAACCACTGTAAAAAGCACTTTTTTCAGCCTGTTTGTTTAAAGTGAGACTTGCAGGATGGTAACACCTCCTAACAACAAAAAGACAGCTGGAGGTCTGCAGGGCTGAACCAGCAGCACTGATACCACTGCAGATGAAGCACACCATCAACATAATCCTTTTTTTTTTTTTTTTTTTTTTTTCCTCCAGAGGCACCAGATGGCAGCATTTTTCCCTCACTGAGTGTGATCTCATCCTCTCGGATTCACTCCTGGGATCATCAGGCTTTGAGGCTGCATAAGCCACAATGACCTCAGCTGAACTGCACCTTCTCTGTTGCCACCTGCTCCTTTTTCCTACTTTTATTGGACGTTCAGAGTCACATTCAGGTGGCCTGAACACAATCCAGGCCCTTGAAATTGTGGTTGCCTTTTGTCTGTGCAGGTTAGAGAGTCTAAAAAGAATCACTAGCATTCAGGTATGCAAAAATTTAGACCCAGAGAACATGACTTATGACCTCTAAATTTTACATATCCTCTAAATATTAAATATAATGAAGTTTATTTGGTATTTTATTTATTCTTGTTAACTACATCCTCTTTTCCATACACACACATGCACAATGTAATGCTTGTTTACAAGCAAGTTTGGTATGTGTCCTTTTCTATTAATGCTTTATTCCTTGAATAATATTTCATTGTACACCAGTTATGTATGACAAGTTATGCACTACCAGACTTGTAACCTCCATATCAAGAACCCTGTTCTGGGCAAATAATCTGAAGAAGGGCAGGGATTTTGAGAACTAAACGCAAGCTCTGGGGTTTTTTTTACTGTTACAGATGTGGCCTAAAGCTTTGTGGCCTGGGAATTCTGTTATCTCACCATCCTCTGTTCTGCTTCTTCCCTTCATCTTCATGTTCTTGTTGTCAATGCTGCTTTGTTAGTAGTTTTGTCTTAGAAGAAAAAACCCCACACATTATGTCCAGCTGTAACAAACTATTCTTAAATCATCCACCCTTAAACTTGGATTCTGCAGCACTGGGATCCAAATATTTATTTATTTGAACTATGTGACTAACATTGACAGCAGAAGAAAGGCGCTTTATCCAAAGTGGAGCTGGATTGCTGGGCCCCAGAGGGTGAAGGAGTAGCAGCCCTGGCTGCTGCTTTCTTTGACTGTTACTCCATCAGGTTGCTGGTGTTTCTGCTGTGGTGACTGTGTTAATGCTTTACAAATGCTATGAGCTCAGCAGTAGAATATTTGGGGATTGTATAATTTATTAACTTCTGACAAGAAGGACATTATTTTTCTGAAGAACATGTGTGACAAGGGAATTTTTTTTTTTTTAATTTGTCAACTTTCAGCCAAATTCAACATAAGCGTCACAGGACAGGGGCACTAGACTCTCAACAGCCCCACCCTTCCTCTTATTTAATACCAAAAACTATCTGTAAACAAGCAAGAAGGAGGGAGGGAAGAGTAATTCTCAGAGAAAGTATTGAGAATCCTGTATGATTAAAACATTAGGCTGTGTAAATTGGGGAAGCAGTGCTATTTTCTTCTGTTAAAAAAAAATCTAATTAAAACCCCCCTAAAATTACTTCAAATTTATTTCACTTTCTTGCAGCAATTTCTTTCCAGTTCTGGATTTGCTTGTGCTTTGCCATAAGCTAGTATATGCAAAGAGGACAGATGTAGCTTTATGCCCAAGATGTGTGAAATAAATGCAATGGCAGTATATGAGCATCTCACCTGGAAGCGGAGTGGCATTGCACCACTGGAAGTCAATTGTGTTGGTTTCACCTTACCCTCTAAAACAGAAGGCAAAGAAATTTAAATATATCTCTATGTCTTTTAATGATGGATGCAATCCCTTGTGCACAGTTGCATTGCAAAGTGGAAGAAAGATTAACTGTAAATACTTTCATTTGTCTAACTATAGCACTGCAATTACTCTTTTGCACCTTCTCTGAGAAAGACAAGCAGGTACCTGTGACAAGCTTTGTGAGAGGAGAGATGCTGAGAAGGTAAAAAGAGTGTCTGGTGTCACTCAGTATGGAGCATTAACAGCTTGCCATTATTTATTTTGGAACTGTGACAACTGACCAAAAGATGGGAACTATAAATAGGAATGCAACGAGCATTAGCTGTGCAAAAAGAAAAAAAACCAGCGCAACTTGGCACGCAGCAAAAACGTGTATCTGGCAGCACAGAGCTGTCCCTGCAACTCCCACTGCCATCCTGGGGGATTTTGCTGATTTCCCACTACTTATCATGAATTAGGAACAGCACCTAACAGCACTGTTATCTTTCATTCTTACTCAGTAGAGCTGGCTCAGATAGGTCCTGCTAAACCTTTACCTAAGAAAGATGCAAGTCTCCTCCTACACATAAATTACAGGGAGAACATTGTTTGTTTTGTGAAGTGTAACTGCTATGTAACATTCACAGGCTGCATCCTGCACAGTAAGTGAAATAACTGTTGGAACAAGCTGATGGAATCAGTGCTTCTCTTTGCTGCAGCTCAGAATGAAAACATCAAACGGGGCCAAATTCTGCCTTGCAGATTTCATTGTGTTTTTGGCATGGCTGGAGGATGCACCACTAAAAATTCAGTGCATGTTAGCTTTGAATGGACTGAGATAGACACCTTGGCAGTTTTGTAGCAGAAACATATTTTCCACTGACTCCTGAGCTTAGCCTTCACTCCAGGAGTAAATTATGTCAGTCTGGTATGTGATAGCATGCAACTCAACACACATACTTTTCCTTCTGTGTGTACATTGCTTCATGATGCATACAAAACATGGTGACTGCCCTCTATGGCCTTAGCCATAAACAAATACAATTCTTTTTCTGTAGTAGACAGTGACAATTACTGGTGTTAACAAGTGATATGGGAATAGGAGGCTGCAAAGAGTGGTTGGGAAGTTGTTATAATGCTCTTTGTCTAAAAAGTAAGCATTTCATCAGGAGGGGCAAAACAAGACACAAATGGAATAAAATTTAAGTTTTTCTGGAGAGACAAGAAAATACCAACTGTCTTAAGAGCTTCTGCCACAGATCATATTACAGTTGCTGTGACAGGACTATGGCTGATGTACTGTGCATGATTTCTCTCTCGGTGCCTGTTCTTCACTGATTGTCCTGCACAGAAAAAAATACAGGTATTGCAAAGGGATAGTCAACTCCATTCCAACCCAAACTATAGCCTGGACTGTTCTCCTGAGCTGGGCTAGATGTTGTTCCTGTCCACACTGTGAATTTTAAATGCTTGAAGGTGTCTTTATTTAACAAGTAAAGGTGGCACTGTATTGTGTAGGCAAGGATGTTACACACTTGTCCTTGCTTATTTTGTTTTTCAGTTGGGAGAAGTAGGCTTTCTTTGTTTGGAGTTATACTTTTGTCTTCAGTGAGTGCTTCTTAGGAGCTGAAGTAGAGCTAGCCTCACTCAAGATATACATAAGTTTTAAGGAGAGTTTTCCCCACTTGAATGGGATCAGATAATTCCCACCACCAACTGAAAAGCAGAACATCAGCCAGAAAAACAAAACAAAACAAAACCAAACCATTAAGTGCATTTACATGTTTCATGCTAACGGCCTGAGAAGGAAGAATGGATAAATGGTGTTTACTCCATTCGTCCTCAAGCACAACAGAGTACACAGCTTCCTTTAATAAACTCCTGTAGCACAGGCAAGAGGCAATGGTCCTGGTTCCTGGTGCTTGTGATAATTTGCCTATGAAACATAGAGGTCTTGGATGGTTTGTGCATTGTTTATTGCAGTTTTTACCCCTGCAGCCAGATTCTCCAAACTGATATTTTTTTCAATGAAGGCTTCAGAAGGGATTCTGCAAACAAAACATTACCCCAAACAAAACTGCTAGAGGGTGAATGGCTGCTAGCAGCTGATTTCTTAGAGGAGGTAAGTTTATAAGTGACTGGGAAAAGGCAGAAGGATATCTGGTCACACATGTGTNATTACAGTTGCTGTGACAGGACTACACAGGACACACTGTGACACTGTGACAGGACACACCTTTGCACTGTTCCTCAGGAGTGTCCAAGTGGATGAAGCTTGCCTTGGGGTTGCAGTGACCCCCTGCACTGTGCGCCCAGCATGTGGCTAAAATAATGTTTTGTCCTGCAGACAAGAAGGAGTCCTTCGGCTGCTGGGAAATTAACGTGACTTCTGGATGAAGCAGCAAAAAGATAACTATTTCTTTTTAAACATTTGTACCATACAAATGGGATTGGTTGGTCAGCACAGGCATACAATCCCCTTTGTGGTCGGCACTAGGGATATACAGTGGACTTTCCCTAGATGTACACTTGACAAAGAGCGAAAGGGAAAGCAAGCACCTCTAGCCCAGCTCAGGTGCATTCCTGCATTCCCTTCCTCATCCCACATCCAGGTTCCTGCCCGGGACGGCTTCTCCTCGCGTGCCAGCTGCTCGGGCCTGTGGAGGTGGGGCAGAGGGGACAGGACACGGGCGGTCAGCGCTAGAGGAGTGGGAATTCTGTCAGAGAACGGGGAGAAGCCAAACCCACCGCTCCAAAAAGTAAGATAATTTTAAAAAGCCCCAGAACTAAGAAGCGGGCCCGCGGCCTGCCAGGACCAACCCGCTCTCCTCGGGCGGCCTCCCCGGGCCGCGGGAGCGACCGCAGCCAGCCGGGAGCGGTGGGAGGAGGAGGAGGAGGAGCGGAGGGAGGAGGCAGCGCTGGCAGCCGGGCGGGGAGGGGGCACTCGGCGCCGAGGAGGAGGACTAAGATGGCCACCAGCCGCCGCGGGGAGCGGCCCCGCTCCCTCCGCCGCCCCCTCGGCGCGGCCCGGCCTTGATGGGGC
>VWYP01018216.1:194145-239193 GCA_013400435.1 Pycnonotus jocosus | reverse complement strand
TGAAAATGATGAGTTCTGATGGAATGATGGAGTAATTCAGTACAGGGTACTGAATAAACTGCCATATAGATTTATGTTTCTTCATTCAAGCTGTCTGCCAAGTTAATAAAGTGCTAAATCAGAAAACTGAGCAAAGCCTTAATAGCTACCAAAAAAAAAAAAAAAGTCAGTATTTTTCTTACTTCAGCCTTTTAGAGAGCACATAGCCCTCAGAAGTACTCAAATTCAGCTGGTTCAGAACAAAAACCCACCTCACATCTTGAAATACATTCTTCAGGACTTAATTTCTGACTGACAAGTTGCACAGCCTTCGAAATGGAGGCTTCAAGTTCTTTCTGGGATTCTTCAAAATTGCGCAAAGCCTCCTTCTCTGAGGGTTTTTTCGCAGATTTGGACAAGATGTTGTTCAGGTCACCCATGATAGCCTTGGAAGAAAGAGACTTTTCAGAACACACCTGAGTGTCAGTAATAAAGTCATTGCTTCATAACATCACTCAAGTTTTTCAAGCTGAGATACTGATCTTGGAAATGTTCTAGATTATGCCCTGATAAGAGCCTGGGAGACTGATTCCAATAGTATAGAACTTTTTCTATTTTACAGGACTGACAAAGAGTCCTCCTTACTCCATAATGCTAAATTAAGAGATATCTGTATGTTTAGAAACAAGTACCTCTACTTTGTCTCTGGCTTCTTTAATTCGTGCCTCCAGCCCAGTGGTGTGAGAATGCTGCTGTAACACCTGACTTGAAACATTCTGCATCAGGGATTGCAGTATCTCCTCTGCTGCCACAATTTGGTCTTGGCATGAGGATCCTCTTGCAGCCAAACTCTGTTTGAAAAAAAAGCATTAGAAGCCTTTACAAGTGTTTACTTGCCTTTTTCCTCCAACAAACTGAGTGAAAAAGCCAGCCTTGATCATGGATAATCAATATTTGGTAAAGGAAAGCCTTATATTCCAGTTGTGGTCAGTGTACTGCACTGTAAAATTTCTGTGTGGAAGAAAGAAATTTGCTGCCATCCACAGGGGATTCTGTTTGCTGAAGCAATTTCTTTCTGTCAGTGCAATACCTCCCGTGTCTCTGCCACAGAGCCAATTAGATGTGTTTTTAAAGCATGCTCTCCCATCCAAGCAGCTTCCCAAATGAAAGAGCACATTTGGATATGCATCATCTGATCATGAAGTCATCCAAAAGCCAGCACATACCAAGGCTCAGATTTTCCTGCAGTATTCAGTACTGCAAGGCAGGAAAGGAGCTGGGTCTTCTGCATGCAGGAGTAGTTTGCCATGTTTGAATATTTATCATGAGAAGTCGTTATTAGAGCTGTTTCAATCTATGAATATTCAACACATTTCTCCTGTTTGAAGTTGTCAATTAGCATTCTCCTAATCATAATCAGAGTTTTATCCTGGATCTTGACCTATTGTACTACAGGCAACGAGCGACCTGCTCTCTCCTGCCCCCAGACATGGAGATACAATGCTAGCCACATGTTTGGATGCTGTATTTCAGGGTGTCCTTTGTTAATTCATGTTTTTTTAACAAACTAGAGTCACACTGCAAAATAAGGCTTATTTTATAAACATATGCTCATGATTACAAAAAGATGAACAGATCCTTTTCGTCTCTCACCCTCCCAAATCTGTCAGCTAAATGTTGCAGTAAAACAGACAGGACATTTGATTCTTCAAGCAGAAAAGCTGAATTTTGATTGCATAGTTCAGATTCTTATAGGAGTATCAGAAGGCACTACGTTAAATCTAATTGGTTAACAATACCCTGATACTCATCTTATTGGTTGGTAAATGGCTAGGGTGTATGTTTATTAAACTTTGTTATTTTTGGTCAATTTACATATTTTCTTCACAGATTCTCATAGGATAGACCCTTTGTTTTTGTAGGTGTGAACAGTTCTCTTACTAGAACAGATTGTTCTGTTAACTGATTCTCATTTTCATGATTTTTTCCCATGGGAACTTACAAACTAGCTGCTAGCTTAGCTGGAGTAGTAGGGCTTAAACTGTTATTTTCACAAGGCTTTTCTTTTGTAAGGTATTACCTACATTCAACAGCTAAACACTGTGCAAGAAGGCACAAAGCAAGGGGAAACTAACACTGAATCTGGTGCACAGTTATATGTAGATTAAACAAAATAAAGAGTATTTCTGTTTATTTACAGCAGTTACACAAAGGAGTTTCAGTGAAACCCCCTGGTGGTCACCTTCACACCATTAGGTTATACAGACCCTGTTGTAAAGGCAACATAAGACAGTGCTCCAGCTTCTCCAGTGCAAAACTTGGCATCTTTGTTCTGTCTCAACTTCAGTGACAAGTGAAGAAAATAAATCAGACCTTGTATTGAAGCTGCTGAGTCATATACACGGATTTTCACCTGCCATCTGCTGGGAGCTGGGGGTAATCCCAGGCAGAGAGATGCAGGAAACAACAGTGACTAGTGGAATTTCTTGTTAGAAAATAATTTGTGCTCTTTGTGGTATATAGAACAACAGCCTGTAAGATTAGATTCCCAAATTAGCTCATGTGCTGCTGAAAATACTTGAAGTATCCTAGGTTTTGATGAGTAAGCCTTGAACACAGCCAAGACGTCCCAAACCTCCTCCCTACATTGAGGGGTAGATGAGAAAAGTCCTGTATGACCAGAGGAACTACTTAAATTGGCAACTTGCAGAGTTGCTCCAAGTGCTGGACAGGAGTAATTAATATCACTCAAGAACAAGCTGCTGATCAGTGGCACCAACAGCATTTCATTGGCACCTGCTTGTCATCTGAGCACACTGATGGTGGAATGTTAACCCACAGCTCATCTGGGAGTGATCCTAAGAAATAACAAAGCACAAGCACTGTCTTGACTTTTCACAAGTGTTACAGCACAAAATCCACATTAAGTTCCACTTCCCTGATGGTGCCTCATTTTACCCCAGCCACAAATCCGTGCTGCAAGATGAGGGTCTGAGGAACAAGTATTTTAAGCAGTATTTTCACCTGCAAATGTTCCTCCATCTCAGGTTCCACAGGCTCCTCGTGACTGATGTTGCTTAGCAGGTGTCCCATCTCTGCTGCCCAGCTGTCCACCCCTCCAAGGAGCTCTTCAATCTTCTCCAGGCTCCCTGGAAGCTCTGTCTTTTCAGGAGTCTTTGTGCTCTCTTCTCCAAGCTATCAACAAAGAGCAGGGTAAGATGTTCATTCCCACCATCTCCCCAACTGCCCTCCTCAAACACAGTCAGCACTTGGGTCACTTCTCAGCTTCAGCACTCAACAGGGATCAAAGGAGAAATAAACGCTAAACATATTGGTAAATAAACCAGGGGAGGCTCAGTTCCTCAGCCCTGAGGGCAGGTGGGACAGCACAACCTGTGCCCATATGGCCTGTCCCCTTGTCCCCTCCTCTAAGCAGCCACACCACCATGGAGAAAAACTCCCGGGCTGCAGCATCCCCCAGCCCACACCAGGGAATTATCCAAGAGAGCAGCAGCTGGTGTTGGTGAAATCAAGACCAGGAAGTGTGCTGACAGTTTAATGGTACTGGCAGTCACAGGCCAGGGCTCAAGCATTTGGTCCTGCATTTTATATTAAAAAATATATATTATATATATGATAGTCATAATATCCAAAGCAATGTCACAAAAATAACTCAGGATGTCCTTAAGACTTTAGACAGACTTCTTGCACCTTACTTCTCTGATTCCTCAATATATTTGCTTGAAGCATCTCTTATTAAGGGTTTTTCTAGCAAACTCTGGCTTTCCCTCACTCTTTGATTGCTTCCTTTGATTTTATTACATTCTCACTAAGCTCATCTCCTACAAAAATGTAGTAGTAATTTTTTGCCACCATTTACTGTCACAGCAGTACCTTTAATAAATGTCAATGAAAGGCTCAACTCAGAAAATTAAGAGTTCTAATATTCCCAGGCAGAGTGAAAATGTCATTCTTGCAAAAGCATTCTAGGAAATGTAATATGTATAACATTAGGCAGGTTGTATAGGGATTTACAGCAGCCTAAAAACCTGTCAAGTGAGCTGGTGAAAAGTTGCACAACCTTAGAAATATCTATGCAGCAATAATTACTTGCTACCAGCTAAGACAGAGACTGTAAAATTTACCACAGGCTAAATTGATTGCTTCCACCCCTAGCACTGAATTAAGAGCTTTATTCTGCCATAAGATTTCCTTTTATAAGTAGGTTTGAGATTTCAATTTAAAAATTGAACACTTTCCATCCTGTTATAATGAGAATTTAATTGAGTCACAAAGACTAAAGAATGGGATGCTGCTGTGTATTCTCTGTTCCTCAAGCTTTAAAACTGGCAACCCTGAGTTGACTGAAAGATTGATCAATCTCTGATCAGCAAGCTGGTAAGTCTAGAAAAGATGCAGACTTTGAAGGCTGCATGGAAAAGAGTAATAGTAACTTGTAACTCACAAAGTGTGTCCTCTTGATAAACTTTGCCCATCTCCTGTTCAGTTTCTTCAGCTCTTTGGCAATATTTGATCCAACTTGCTCTTTGCTGACTTCAATGAGATGGTTTCCAGCTTCATTTAAGGAACCGTGAATCGAATTCCTCTTTGCCAGGATCTCAGCAGGGATCTAGACAGAGGCATTGAAATCATTTAAATCAGAACACTGACAAACGTTTATTTCCAAAATGAGAAGCAGAAAAGCAACAACAGCAGCCACTGTGAGATTTAATGTTTTTCTTCCAGGAGGCTTCAAAGTATCTCTGTTTGTCAAACAAAGAGAAATCCAACCAGGTACCTCTTTTGGATCCTCATTCCTGTTTTCTTCCAGCCACGTCTTTAGTAAGTGGATGTTTTCTGTGTAATTACTCCAGGAGGACAGGACTTTCTGTAGGGTGGTGTTTACACTGGAAATATACTCTTTGCATGCAGAAATCTTTGACTCCACTGTCTTCAGAAGTTTGCTGATTTCTTGAGGATCTCCAGCTAGGACGTGGAATAGGGATTATTGTTATACATTTGGAAACAGAGAGGTTAATGAACCAGAAGCATTGTTTACATGGAACAGTAGATGGAATTTAAACTGGTGGTAGCACGTTAGTTCAAAATAGAGATCTTCATATCAACTTATGTGCATGAGCTTACCCAAGTCAGGACCACTTATGCTTTTCAACTCTTCATAGATATAAGTAGCAGTGTCTAGTTGTCTTTCAAGTTTCTTTTCTTCAATGAAATTCTGCCCAAAGTGAAAAGTAGTTGATATGGGTAACACTGAACAACATAAAACTGGGTAAGAAATACAGCTTGGGACACCTTTTTTTTTGTTTAAATATAAGCCTACTACCTACAGGCTAAATGTAAACTGAGCAAAGCCCACCCAGCAACTCAGCTGCACCCTTTAGTCTGAAACAAACTTGTTCTTTTACTCTGCTTCTGCAAAGAGTAAAGTAAATAGAAATATGAATACCTGAATGCCACTGCCTGAGCCACAGCCCTGCATGAGTCAGGACTGCTTGTTTCAAAAAGTTACAGCCCCAAGGCAACACTGAGAAATGGCATCTAGAACAAGTCAGGCAGAACTTAGTCACGTAAGTCAAAAAAGTGATGAAAGCAAAAGGTGGGTTTCCCTGCATGCACAGAAATATTGATGTGCCTTGTTTCTGACACAGATCAAGACAAACTGAGGATGGAGAAGGCGAAAGAGGAAGAAATGAGAGCAGAGGAGACTTGTGTGTGCACAGGGAATGAGGGTCGATCTTCAGCCCCTCTCTAACTGAGCTGATCTCACCCCAGCACTCCCCACTCCTACAAATGTCCTACCCAGCAGGCTACAAAACAACCTCCCCTGTGACTGTGACACACCTGGGCCACCACATCACCACTCAGCCAGGATTTCACATCATGGGACCAGAAAGTAAGCCAGCAACAAACCCTAAACTCCCTGGGAAAATTCTGCATTCTATCAGCTTGAGCAAGACCATGAACCACAATGTAGAAATAAGATAATAGTAAGTACTTATGAAACCAACTGAACCAACAAACAGCAGAGATTAACTCTGCACGACCATCTCACTACAGGGTGAGGTTGACACTGCTCAGGAAAACTGCTGTTTTATACAACCTACTGTTGCCTCCTTCCACAGTACCAAGGCTGGTGAAATTCTCACTAATTTAACTATGGATTAGCCAGTCTGAGAATCCTCTGAGAAAGTCCACTAAGATTGAACTCACAAGGAATCCTATTAACTCAAGATGGGGAAAAACTGGAGGCATTTTCACCTCTGCCTCTACTCTTGATGCAGTATCCTTAGTCAGTATTTGAGGTTGGGCAATCCATCCTCTCCTAAAAGCCTACATGTGGCATCAGTTTCAGAACTTGAGTCCAAAAACTGAGCTAAGCATAAGATGTAATAGAACAAGACAATTCATATTCACCATGAAGCATAAGGAGGCAAAGAAGCTGGGAAAAGAGGCAGCAGTGTGAATAATGGTTGGTTTTGAAGAAAGTAACTATTGAACTATCTCAGAGGGTTCAGTGGATTGGAACTAGGGAAGGGCTGCTACAGCTGCTTCTATAAATAGTCTAGAAAGAAAGAAATCTTCAAAATAAAGTGTAAAAACGGGCAGAGAAAAAATCACAGTCATGGCTTGTGTTACTTCTCCAAACTGAAGAAAGAACTCTCATTCATAGCAAAATGGAAGATGCTGGGGGCAAGGAAAGCTTCTAGAGAAGTCTACCTGCCCTTGTTTGAATAAATCTGAGATTTCACCAGTCCACCATGCTTCTACCAACTATAATATCTTCAGATGACAAAGACATAAGACTGAATCAAAGAACTGGGAAAGAATTACCATCAGGGTGTGATACATATATCTGAAACTTACATTCCAATTTTCCAGCAGTGATTCCACGGACTCTTTTGCCCCATATTTCATGTCCCAGATATTTAGTTTTAACTTCACCTCATTGGCAATGGCTGAACACAGTCCATAGTGGTATTCAAGAAAAGCGCTGGGGTTTGTGGAACGAATATTGCTAAATCTGCAAACAGAAAATAGTTCCAAAAGTTTATTCAAAACCACTGGATATATAAGCCATTAATGTATCAGTATTTTTTCCTAAAAAAATCAAAATTACATACATGTAAACTTTTTTTGTTTGACAGGAATTAAGTTCTAAAATAGCAACAGTTCTTTTTTCTTTTTAAAGCAGCAGCAATTAAGCAGTCAATGTTGTCTGCTCAATGTATGAAAAATCTTAAATGCTGAAAAAAAAGGAGTATCTGCCATCTGTATGTGAAAGCATCTCGGGTTATGGATACAGATTCACTGGTCATTTTTTTAAAGTATCTTCCAACAGATATCTGGGGTTGTACAAGCTATAGATCACAGTGATTTTTAATGGTGCAAATAAAAGTTCAGAGAATCCCCACCGCTAGGGAAATTTTTACATTGAAAATAATCAAGTTTCCTATCCCTAGTGGTTGTTTCCTATCTCCAGTAGCAAAGGGCTCCTGAAAAGGTCCTGTTAATGAGCTCCACTCTGTACACATAATTAAACATTCATGGGACCAGTGAGAGATCTCTGCCTGCTCTACTCAACAGTCAGCCTGTGTTTAGGTCAAAAAAGCTTTTTTTTTGCAAGGTATGGATAACTTATGTGCTTTGCTCAGAATTGCAGAGCAAGTCAATAGCACAGCTAAAATATAACATGAAGTAGAGGGAATTTGAGCATCACAACCTTCTTTTCATTTCCTCTAATTTTTCAGGCGAGACTAGTGGCATATTCTTCTCATCTTCATTCTTAAATGACTGAAGGGTGTCCAAGTGAGAATCAAAACAATCCATCAAGCCCTGGGGAGAATAAGACATAGTAAGCCATTTATTTTGATCTAGAGTATTTCATCTGGGAATCTCCAACTCACTTGCCATTAGGGAAAGAGTTATTAAGAACAGCACAAGACAATCTCCCAGTGTCTTTACTCATCAAAATGCAATAAAAATATTTACCTAAACACATGTTAAAGTGCATATTTAGTGCAATTCTACCTGATTTCTCTTATCACGGTGCATTTACTTAAATATAAGGACCACAGACCTCACACTACTCCTGCTATCAGTTTTTTTCTGCACTTTCACTATCATCTTTAGGAGGAAAAAAGCATTATTGTAACAACTTCAGGGTATTAAGATGTTCTTTGCTATCCCTTAGCAAAGACTGACAGCAAAACCTGTTGAATAAATCTATTATGTCACCTGCTCCATAGTTCATTTGACTGCTCAATAAATTTGTGTCTAACACCAGGCTGACAGGGTATCAAATTAACCATTCAATGGCCAGTGTCCCATGATTGGGCAATATTTTACAGGCATGTGTTTCAGCACCAAACTCTCTATCTGAAAATAAAACACAAAATGTATTGCACAGAAGATAAGCCTATTTCTTTGTGGTATACTAAAAAAAAGCTACAAGTTCATTTTTATGTTATGAATTCTGCCACAAAGCATGCTAATGGAAATGGCTAAATCCTGGGACAGCCCTCAACCACAAAAATAATGCACAGATTTTTAACACTGAATTTTGTAATCTTAACACCGTATCAGTCAGACAGTTAAGACACTGGTGGATAATTTCCTAGATCTTAAGTAAAATGTGCATTATAAGGTACCACCTTGCCAATATGATCCCTACACACAATGTACTAAAAGGGCAAAAATTTCTCAGCAGGATATCTTCCCATCAAGAAAAGTGGTTTTGGTAGAAATTAGGCATTAATATGTTTCTTCTTCTGAAGGAATGCAATGATTTTATCTATATGTTTAATGGGAAAAAAAATGCCTTAAGAAATGACATCAGTCTCTCTACCTTATTGTTGAAAATGCTATAAGTACTTAGGTTGCACAATAAAAATCTTAGATCAAATGGCTAAAGACTGACAAAGCTGTTACCCGTTAAAAACCATCTCTCATATAAGGAACTGACTAGAAACAGTAAAAAATGAGTGGTATTATTAAGCCACTTGCAAGAACCTCCACTGCCCATTCTTTCAAATTCTCTTTAAGAACAAAGTCACAAACCCACCAAACTTGTTTATATAAAACCCAAGTATGGCATCAACACATATACTCATTCAGAACTTTCAAACTCGAAAGGATGTTTAAACTATTATCTGTGCAAATATTTGAAGATCAGAAAAAATAACTTGCATGGTACAAAGGTATCAAAATATTCTTGCCTTGAATGGAACTACAGAGTGATTCAGCAAATATTTAACTTTAAACACACAAACTTCTTGAACTATTTAACTTCAAACACACAAACTTCTTGAACTCCTTGGAATGTAACCTTAAGCTCAAGTGCTTTTCTGAATAGGTATGCATTAAGCATGGATTTAAAGATCAAGATGCAATTATCCTGTGTTATTACTTAACAAACAAACAAGTTGCAGGAACCACATAAAAAAGAACAGCATAATTTACTCATTCAGGCAGTACTCAAATTTATTCTCACCCCAGTGAAATCTGAAACCTGCCTTATAGACCCATGCAGTTATTTAATTAAACTCATAATTCTTCAAAGGTATGTTCAGAAGAGCTTTTCATCTTCAGAAGACAAACATATGCACACCACTTCCCAAAATGTCAAACAGCAATTCCATAACAAGTGCTTTGCCGGGTCAAACTGAAGCAGAATTTCCTTTGTGATCAGCATACCTTAAATATTACAATCATTTCTCTGAAGACAGACATTGCTTTGAACGGGTCCTGCAAATCAGGCAAATCTTCTGCCTGCAGACGTTCCACCTCCTGGAGCCAAGCCTCAATGCTATCCAGAGGGGAAGGCAACATCTGGTCCAGCTTTGCTTTCCACTCGTTAATCTTTAAAAGGAAAACAAATGGATTAAATCTCACACTATTATTTTCTTCTCCATCTTCAAGATGCTGATATAAGCTGCATAAGCTGGTGCTTGAGACATCCCAGTAACCCCCTCCCTCATGCCTGTCACTGCTCAAAAAAAAAAAGAGCTTCCAGTGAAGTCAGCTAAAATCAGCCCTGTTTACCTCAAACCCAGGTTTGCTCCCAGCCCATAACCTCTGCAACACCACAGAGAATTTGGCATTCCTATCCTTTGCTGGTGACCATCCCAAGGCCCAGCAATAGGAAAATTTATAGTGAACTAGTTGCAAAAATAGAAGGGGGGCGGGGAACAGGTGAACAGCTTTCTGTCATGGGGCTGACAGGGGAACACCTCTTCCAAAACCAGCAATTGCCAGCATGGCCCCACACATCCCAATGTGAGCCAACACAGACAACCTCACTGCAAAGCACTGACCAACCAGGCCTCAGTAGATCACTGTCAGTAGATCACTGATAATTGTATCCCAAAATAACCTTTTTAAGCATAAACAGGCCAGAAACTTTGATCAGGTAAGTGCTCCAAGATAATTAGATACAGGGCACTTTCCAGGGATGTTTCAGTCTTGAAGCTCAGGAGGCAGAAGGGTAACACACAGTCACCTTCTGCCTCCTCTTGGGCACTGAATGCCACTCAGACTGTCTGGACTTCAGGCTCAGGGTCAAACCACTTTTATGATTCCAGATAAAGCATCATCTCCCCACTTTTCTCGTGTGAGTTCCTGGGGTAGACTTAGGCTTCTTCATCCATCCCACATGCTCATGCTGGTAATGGGGTAAGTGAGAAATGTCTCTGACCTGACAGATCACTTTATCCCACTCTTCCCTCATCTGCTGCTGGCCTTCAGTCAGCTCAGCTTCACCTCTTTTTGATGACAACACAGGCAGAAAGGGGATTTTCTCTTGGTTAAATGTTTCCATAAATGACATCATTTCCTAGGGATAAAATAGAAGAGTAATTCACAGAAGATGAGAGATGGAAGCTCACAGAGCCGGGTCCTGCCTTTGAACACACTGGTATGAGCTCCATTAACTTCAAAGGGTGTGATGCATGCAAAGGCAAGATAGCAAGAGGCATTCTTGTCTTCAGGCAGTATTTGGGTCTGAAATTATAGGTGCCATTGCCTAAGTCTGTATTTAACATAATGTCAGTGCAGTTAGAACACAGCTCTCCCCTCCCAGCAGGAGAAAGGGAAAATTCCTCCTCTCACAGTTCCCCATGGGCCCCTTTATTACAAACTCTGGCTACAGTATAAGCCAAAGGAAATTTTACTTCAGCACAACACATAGCCAGCAATTGAAGTACTCCTCTACAACATTAGCTGGATAGAACCTACTGTTGTAATTAGCACAGAAATAGCAAAAGTTACTCTGTGATGGGCCTATGTGCTTGAATTGAATCTTATCCAAGTCTTCAACTACATCAATTAATTAAGACACTACTTTACTCTTCCAAAAACTCTGCTCAAAAATGAAATAGCAGATCTCTTTTTCATAACAGAGAGGATTTAAGCCTACCTTTCCTTCAATCATATGAGAACATTTAACAATTTCATCGTCAGATTTCCAAGTTTTCTTTAAAAGCTTACTTAGCACTCCAGTTTAGGCAATGAAGATGAAAAATATTAAAAACATTCACAGAAACAGATTCTTTTCACAGAAGCTTCTAAACATGAAATGCAACTTACTTTGTACTTCTGGTAATATGTTTCGTTCTCTGTTTCCATCAGCAGCTTTGCTAACTTCTTCTCCTGTGCAGACAACCAGCCCATGGCCTCTCTTACTTTCTCCTGGTAATTAGAGCAGAAAATTTCATTTTTCCATTTTGCAAGCATTGTTTTTAATTTACATCGTGCCATAAAACAACATTCATTCAGCATATGATAAAGTCGATTCAAAGCTATTGAAAAACAAATAATAATTTCTGGGAACCCCGATGAATTTTGAGTCAGGCACTATAACATTGCAGGGACAAAGTTTTAAACCTGGCACCTGGATATATGAAGACATCAAAAAAAGACCTGACTGCAGTTCTACTGAAAGGTGATTATCAGTATGGAGATATGTGAATAACCAATTAAACTCTCATAAGAGAATATAGAGAACAGAAAATATGGGTTTCTGCTCAGTGTTATCTGTCAGATGCAACTTCTGTCCACTTTACATGTCAGCTACTAAATTTAAAATATCTGCAAATCTGTCTGCCTCTCCTCCAATGTTTACATAGATTTCAGAGCACACATGAAGACAACTAAGCTTGAAAGTGTCTTCTGTAATAGTTAAATGAAAAAAAAGCATCCTGCACAGCAATTCCACCTGTATGATCAACCAAAAATCTGTAACATGGAGTTTTTTCTCCCACACAGGAGCATCAGAAGATTCAAGCCAATTCAGTCCTGTCAGTATCAGAATCAGAGCCCCTACTATGTGTTACTGACTCAGATATAAACTGGGAAAAGAAAGTACATCCATTTGAAAAAGCCTCAGTGATAACCCACACAAACATACCTGCATGTCTTCTTCAGACTCAGGCAAATTCTTGGAGTATTGCAAAAACTGAGCCACGTAAGTCATGATTGATTTTTCATCCGGATTTACAATGTCAACATCTACGAGAGCCAATACACCATTTACATAATTATGCAGCCTTCTAGGCTTGATCACATAATTAAACACTATGCTGCAGTTATTAAAACACATTACCAGAAACATGTTTATTTTGCAACAGCTCACTTAACATGCCAGTGAGAGAAATCAATATGTAATTAACATTTTTTTTTCCCTTGGGAATATTTTAATAGAACATGATTAAGTAATGAAAAAGTTTCTCCCATGAACAGGAAAGTTTCATATCCTTTCTTCTGCATATTGCTCCTGCAATTGCTGCCAATTCAAAAAATCCTACAGTCCCTAAGTACAGCTGATGTTATAAAATAAAGAACCTCAGGTTTGAGCATTACAGCAAACATCAATGTTCCATTTCAAACTTAAGTACAGCCTTACAGATCACATGAATCTCACTTCTAATAACAAATATTTTTAAAAAGTTGATAATTTACCTTCAGGCTCCAGAAGCCGTGGGATATTCAGCTCCAGTTCTGCAATTCTGAAAGCCTCTTTCAGGTTTTCTTTATTACTTCTGGCTTTTGCCTTCTCCAGATCAACCAGACCTGGCCTCAAGGTTTGGATGATGGCTAAAAAAGCCAGCCCACTTCGCCAGCTGGACTTGAAATCAGTGACATTGACCGAGCCATGCCTATCCCAGAAATGAGTGGAAACAAAATGTTAGGACATCTGAAGAAACAGGATTTAAGTACAAATTTAGAAATAGAATATAAAGTCAGTAAAATGGAGTATGAACCAAATCCAAAAGCACCTTGCCACTGACGTTCTGCACAAGTCAGACAACACAGCCAGTACTACCAAGCACAACAGTTACTTATTTTTACACTACTTTTACAAGATGATTATTTCTTTTTGTCTTCTACTGCATTCTAAATATAAAACCTTACTGCTCCAAATCCTTTCTAAATATCACCTTTGTGCTCAACAATTATGCACTCTATGGGGTGGAAAAGCAACAAGAAAAACACTGCAGAACATGTATTTGTCTGTAAGGACATCAAGAATTGGCATTTTAGAAAATCCAAATTTTAAAACCTATGTATTAGTACAGGAAAAAGATGGGGGTTTTTTCCTAAATTAGTTTAGTGTCTTTAAATCATCTTTTATTAATGTTCACAGCCTGAACAGTGCTGTGAGGTGCCCAGGCTTTGCAGGGCACAGTGAATTCTGGGACAATTTTCCAAAATCAGGCTGTATGTTATGAGTATGTTACAGCATGGAAAAGATGTGGGCTTTCAGGTGACCAAATTTAGTCACAAAATAATGGGCCAAGTATTACAAGATTTGTTTCTTTACCAACAACTACAGGATTCACTGGTAACAAAATATTTCACATAATGACAGTTCAGAAATGATACTGCAAACCAGAAGCAGCAATATTGCTGAAAAACAGGCAAAAGAAAAAGGAAGATTACATGGACAAAGAGCTGGTTTTGATGTGCCAATTAATCTTCTGATAAAATACAGCTAGAAGGCAAACCTCACTGCCACTCTACTGGCAGAAAGTGTCTGATGTGCTGATGAAGGCCTTTATCTCCCACTAATAACATGGAATATTAGTAGGATTTTATTAAAACATCAAACAACCCAAACAGCTGTGGAGAAAGAGCTGACACTACTGTAAAGCAGATTTGAAAGATCCAGGAGTGAAGCAGCAGCCCTTGAAGAAAATGTAAATATCTGTATCTGCTCTAGATTGTGTGCTGTGAACACCCCCCTAAAAGCAGCAGTGCTATCTGTACATCAAGCATAAGGAAACATCTTGTTAGAATTAGGGACTAGGACCACCAGGATTAGCATTCTTCTTTGGGATCATGCAGTGTTTTGACAGAAAAGCATGAGTTGTGGGAATCATAGAAATCCTACATTTTCCATTTAAAAATATTTTTAAATCCTTTCAACTTTGTGAATCGGTGCCAACCGTGAGGATTAAAACAAGCAAATCATGTAAACATTCCACTAGACTTAGCACACAGGAGCCCCTAAAAAAGAAAAGCCAAACAACTCAGATTACACTGTTGTGTTTAATTAGTAAGATGAGCTTTGCTTTATTATATTTAAAGGGCTCATGTCAAAACATTTGGGGCCTGATTGATGCTAAAAGTACTGGTAACCACAAGTGAAAGTTCAAGGATTTTCTGCTAAGCTGTGACTAAGTATTCTTAAAAAACAGGGGGAAATATCACCACATTTAGAGGAAGGCAGTAATACAGAGTTGTAGCATGCTAATTATAAATCTTGGATGGAACTTACAGCGAACACTGTTCTTTTGCCCACAACAAAAGAGCCTTTGTAGCAGACATCTTCCACCGTTCCTTAATTTTAGCACTTTTTTTAGCTGATCTGCTTGCCTTTGGAGAGGAGTCAACAGCACTGGAGCAAGCAGGTGGAGGCTCATTGTAGGTACAGGCCAGTGTCCTGGCCAGTTCTTCAATCTGTCAGAGAAGATGGGAGATTTTATGAGGCTTCAGTGAAAGATTATCAAGGAATCAATGGCAGAACACCAGAGAATCAGACAGGAGTCCAACACAGCTGTAACAGTAGCTTCCCTGTCGTCCCCGCCCCCCAATCAAACCTGGCTTTTTAATCTGCACAATCTGAAGTATTTCATGCTGAATTCCCATCTTTAGGCAATTTTTTGGCAGGATATATTCACCCAAAGACACACATAACACAGGTGTAATGCTGTGGCTACCAACAATGACATCAAGGGACCTTCTCACTCACCTTCTACTCCAACCAGTGACAGCAGCCCATGGCAGTTGTGTTTTCTGCTGTCAAGGGTGACATGTACTAGGGACAGTCAGAGTTTGCCTACTCACTCAGAGTGCAGGGAAATCTACTTGATAGACCTCAGAGATCTCTTATTTGGTTAGAGAAATTTGGTTTAGGTAAAAAGGTAATTGCACAGGCCACAAGCAGCACAAGACTCTTTGGCATCAAAATACCTCTACAAAAAATATGGGCTAAATACTGCTGGAAAACATCGCTTTTTAGTGCTCTCCTGAGCTCCAGTCACCAGTTAGTGCATCTACACTTTTTCCTGCTGAGTTCTCCCTAGAAGCCAACTTGGCTCCAGCATCCTCTGCAGCCCTACACAATGTTTAAATCAAGGCCCTGTGCTTTCACATCTCCTCATAACCTTATGCCATGCAAGATGCACACACTCATTGCATAACAAACATGACTATGACAGCCTTTCTGTTATTTCAGGTGCTGGTACTGGTACTGAAAAAAAAAATAATACAAGAATTGTACATTGTAAGCACAGTCAGCACTGAGGAGTGGGGCTGCCTCTGAGAGAGATGGATGAGCCAACTTCACACTATCTGCTCTTTTTGCAGCTTAATCATTACAGACCTTAGGCAAGCAAAGTTTAGCCTATTTTTTAAGTGGTTACTTCAAAAAAAAAATCAGTATCTTTCCTTCCTACCATTTGCAGCTAGACACTGTTCATCACTGCCACCCCTGCACTGGTGCATCTCCTCCTGGAGGTGTCACTTCCACATGTCAGAAAATAATCTTTTGTTTACTATTAATTAATCTTATTTAGTAATCTCTAAATCAACACATTTTTGTGCTTTTCCCCTCTACTAAAACTCTCTTACATTGCTGAAATACTTACATGAAAATGAAATATAATGGTCCAGATTAGGCCAAGCACAATGGAGGGTTTTCCTTCAATAATGTCAGCTACATGAATATTTATGAGCTTCAGCTAAGGATGGGAAAAAAGGGATCATTGTTAACAAAGAAAATGTTCCACCAGCTAAACTGGCTTTAGTTGTGAATTTTGAAGTTAATACTCACTGATCTGCTCTTTAAAAATGTCAAAGCATTTTCTATATTACTTCTACACTGGAAGGTATTAAATCCTTTTTCCCGTGGCTGCAAAGCAAAAAAATAAGGGTTATATCTTCAACTGTAAAAATTAATTTTAATCTGTATTTTGATAAGGGAAGTCCTGCAAAGATTCATAAATTACTCTGGATCAACTTACTTCAGCGTGTTTCAGAGTCAATGGTATAAAAATAAGTTACTTGAAACTAACTCTGTGACTCCAGAGGGATGATTCATATGGTTGCACTTAAGTATATCCAGAAATCTTTGCTGGACTTGACAAAGGATTGAGGTAATATTTTTATTACTCTGTCTTACCAGATGTTGACCTGAAAGCACTTCCAAGAGATCCAGAAGCAAATGTCCTTGCTGTATGTCTGTATACAGATCTGACACAACATAAGGAGGGGTATGCTGCAAGATAAATTTCAATCTTTTGTCATTTTGAATTCAACACACTACAAAACATCCCCCATTACTCGGCTGTTAAATAATGTTTAGCATCCTTTAATTTTTTCTTTAAGATGCAATAAAAATCCTGCATCTAAACAGCCACATCCTGCTTCTTCTAACCCATTATTATGTTTCTGTCTTATTCCATCCTCCTTGTCCTGCCTCTGTGTTTTATAAGGGTAATTTTAGGCCTCATTTTCAAGCACTCACATTCTTCAAGGAGGTCTGGGGTAAAAGAAAAAAAAAACTTGAGAAAGGGAAAGCTAAACAAGGCAGTTAATTCATATTTTGAGATCTTAATCAATATTAAGTACAAATATGAGTACAGAGCTGCATAACCCAACCTCTTTTCACCCATACAACACAAACTTAACATGAGCTCTGCAGCTTCTGCTCAAGAAAGGAGCAAAACTTTTTTTTTTTACCTGAGCAAGTCAGAGCCGCAGCACATGCTGCAAGAGCTGTTTTCTGAGGGCTTAAAGAGCTCCTCCACTACTATATGGTTTGTCTTAATACCTCCCAGTCACTCAGGTCATCTCATTAAATTCATGTTCTTGGATTTCATAATAGAGTAACACTTACCTAATCCCAGTAAAACCAATTGTAAACTTAGAAACTCGTAAAACCCTGAGACATGTTCCTCAATCCACCACAAGTTTCACCACATGAGTAAGGAAGAGTGACATCCACACACAAACCACCTCATATAAATGTCCTTGGACATGCCCCAGGACAGTGCTGTTGCACTTTATAAACAAATGCTTCTTGGGGCTACTTTTCCCATCCAGTGCCTAAAAAAACTTACACTAATTTTGCTTGTTCCTAAAAAATTTAATCTCTAACCAGCATATCTGAATCAAAAAGGCAAAAGGCATGTCTTTGATAAAGAACCCCCATTTACCTTTGCCAATATTGAATTTATCCAACTAGTGAAGGTTTTCTTCTGTGTAAACTCTCGCTGGACTGGGAAACAAAAACAAAAAAGAAAACACAGTTAATGGAAAAAAATTATTAGGTTTTATTCTTCTTTCTCAAAAAGACACATGGCATCCACCTCAAATCTAAGGGCTGTTCTACCAGATATTAAGTTACTATTTAATATCAGTTTTTCTCAACTCTTGCTTTACAGCTGATACTTTCTTGCTTGCTGAGTGGGCACTGCAAAGACCTTCAAATCATCAAGCATAACCTACAGGATGCAGAGNTCTTTGCTAACTGAAGGACTGGAGAGAGTTATGAGGCTGTCATGGGGAAATATAGCCCCTACCAGCATCCTTTACACTGCTGGACCCTCCTTGGAGGGTACAAATTATTAATCCAGCCCAAAAGGAGCACACAGGGTGTTAATACAAGCAAGAGGAAGAAGGAAGTGCTTGAACTTGTGCTGCAGCAAAAATCAGTGAAGTGGGACTCAAAGCACGACCCAGTGACACAGAGATGCAGCTCTGCACCCAGGGTCCCCACAGTGCCACACAGCAAGCAACTCCAACCAGTGGCTGTGCAGGGACACAGGGTGCTCCTTCAGCCCATGTTTCAAAAACCAGAGCATTTGAACAGTTTCTCACATGTGCCTGTGGGCAGCAGAGATGGAGAGAAGCCCAGTTCCCCCAGAAGGTGAAGCAGAGGGTGAGGAGCAGAGTCAGACCAGAGCAGCTCCCCAGACCCAGCCCTGTCGGGGAAGTGCATTACCTGACTTCCCAGCCCGTGCTCCGTCCCATTTCCAAGACACACCACAAAACCCACACATCCCTAGGGGCTGGAAGTCTGAACACAGGTCTCAGGTGACAAACAGAGGTGCTGGCTCCTGAGATGATGGAGTCACATCTGCCACCAGCAGCCATCTCAAAGGCTCGTGAGAGCCAGCCTGAACACAAACTCCTTTTTATCTCCTTTGCCATAGCAGCCTTAACTGCAAGCATTGGGGCTGGCTTCCCAGAAAAGGCTTGCATGGAGAAACAAATCTGGGAGACAGGGTGGGAACAGACCATCTCTTCAGCCTCTGAAAGCATGTTCTTGACCAAAAGATTAATTGAAGGCAAGCTTGACATTGTAAGGCAAGTGCAAGTCTTCTCAGCAATAGATATGTGTGTTTTGTAGGCTGGGCGGGATGAAGGATACTAAAAATACCAAGCCCTTGGGGGAAAAAAAATTGACTGTTCTGCCCATGGAAGTGAAAATGCCACTCACAGGAAAATGTCCCACACTTTACTACACTCTGGCAATTTGCAACCACAAACCCCAGTTGTGGGGTCTTTTCATGATCCAAGACAGACAAAAGGAGTTTCTGCAGAACTTCATCAGCTCATGAAACACAGAAATTCACTTGAGGATAACCCAGGCTCCTGCTCCTTACCCCACAGGCTGCCTTCTGCCTCACTGGGAGGGTAAGCAGCAACAAAACCCTTCATATTACCTGTGTTGAGCCCTGCTTTGCATCCTGTAGTACAGGCGTCTTTCAACAGCCCTCCACTAATCTGCAACACCACCATCCTGTCAGAGCATGAAGCAAGAGGCTTTCCCAGCTTGCTGGATTGTTTTAGGATTCTTTCTAAGCATCACAAAGATTGCCTTCAAACAGTAAGATAAGGGCAATCTTAATGGACAAAAACAACAAGACAAAATTGGGTTTTGTTCAGAAAACAGAAAATTAAGTGCACACATGGCACACAGACCAAACAACGCTGCAATGCTCACAGGGAGGACAAAAATAGCATGGAGATACTGGCTTCATGTTAGCACAAGAGCCAGCCACACCCTTCAGCTGAACACCACACGGGAGCCATTCCAATTACCCAACGAGCAATTATTGAGTCGCGGCGCTCAATTTTATCGGGCAGGCAAGGCTGGCATTGCGAGCATTTGAAAGGGAGAGAGAGCAAATATTGACTACTCTGCCTGACGCCAGTGACTCCTGCAGCTGCAGCTCTTGCCAAACACACACTGCTGCTGCTGATTTGAAGAACTTGCATTTGGGGTTGGTTACAGACGGTTAGGATGAGACACTCGGCCTTGTTTTGGTTGACATCCATATTAAAATGTTTCATTATGCAATATGGGGCCAGATACTGCAAGTGTTGATTCACGTGGGCAGCTCTCAGGCAAATGTCTCACCTGGTGAAAGTACAAGGTGGTTATTCCAGTGCACACATGTAAGAGCACCTTAAACCCTTCACAAGCTGCCTAACACAACCCACTGGGCTGCCTTCCAAGCAGCTGCTGCCTCCGCTGCAATGTGCCTTTTTTTCCTACCAAAACAAATAGTAATAATACAATCTCCTCCTGAATTAATAACTGAACCCCAGGTTTGCCAGTATTCCCCCAGCTTATAGTGGAGCAGTCAGGGTTTCCACACCACACACACTCAGTGCAGATGTGCTCCTGGCACCATGGCAGGTGGCTGTATGGCAATTTTCAGGCTGAGTGTGTTTTGCCTCCCAGGGAACCCTCCAATGCTGCTGCTCAGAGGCACTAATGATTTAATCAAGCTCTCCAATTCTTATCTCTATCACGTGGTTAATTAATACAGATTTTTATTTTTATGAGAGTGAATGGATTCTTTGTTAGGTCTTTTCATAGGACTCTAACTGACCTTGGTTTTCTCTTGCCCTAGTTTTCAAAATGTCACTGACCTAGAATAAAAAAGCTATTAAAAAAACCCAAACCCTGATCATTCCCTTTACTTTGGGTCAAAACTCACTAAGCTAAAAAAAAGTGGATCTGAGAAAACAGAATAAGAACCTGGTAATCTGAAAATACCCAAAATTTATCACATTTCATCCTGTGTTAACAACTCTTTAGGGAGGAATAACACATACAAGCAATGTGTCACGTAGGATAGCCAAAAATCAATACACACTGCTGGACAATGACTGTTTTATTCAGTAATGAGCCACCAACAAGTGCTACAAACCAGGCTGATCATTAGGAGCATAGGGACACAGCAGGGACCACGTGAGTGCTGAACTCTCCCAGGAGGGAGAGGAGAGCAGCAGCACTGCCAGCCACTGTTTCACTCTCAGCCTTCCTTAAACCGTGATGCAGAAAAAACAAGACTTAAAATTAGTCTACTCTCCTCTTCTGCCTTTCATGTCTCCCTTCCTGAGGTGGGGGAATGGCAGCTCCAAGGAAAGCACCATCTCCTCCTTCAGCAGAGAGCTGGGGGAAGCAAATCATGGCAGAACAGATGTAGCCTGTGCATCTAACACTGTCACCAAACAGCAAAGAGGATTTCTTCTATCACAACGACTTGTACATCACTGCCAGTGAACAATTTACAACTGTATGCCTTCTTAAAAAAAATAAAATAAAATTTAAGCAATCACTTGAATGAGCACAAGCCTGTCATCTTCTCATCTCTGTTGTACCAGGAGGAATTACCTCTTGTGTATGATATTTTTATATCTTCCTTTCACCACTGAGGTCAGCTGAGGCTACGTCTACAGCAGCACGCAGGGAGCTCATCAGGAACAGAGAGAGAGTGCTGCTGTTCACAACACAGTGTATGCACCATGTGTGCAGGGACAAAGGTTGTGTTGGGCTAACTCCAGCCCCAATGCTGCAGACAGCTACAGCACCTTCCTTATTTTAGTTTCATTCAAAATAATCATTTCCACACCCCCTGACAGCGCAGCAAATTGAACCAAAGCATGGGAAGCAGGAATAGCCAGGAGAGCAGCTTCAAGACATCACTGCTGGTCTGAACAAATACACCAAGCAAGTACATTCTTTAAATGATTGGAACCATCAGAAAAACAATTAAGTACTTGCCAATCCAGGGAGAGAGTGAGTAATTAACCCTCAAGCCCTTTGTATAGTCCCTTCCCTTCCACCCAGAAACAGTTCCATGTTCTGCAGACAGGAAAGCAGGGAAAAGAGTTACTTCCAGCATTTATGTTCAGCAACATGGCGTTAAGCAATTAAAAACAAACACAGAATTTTTTGTCAAGATTGAGAAGTTTACCCAAAACCCAATGAAGATGAGGAAAACACCTCTACAGGCAGAAATAGGTCTTTTCAAATCCAAATACTACACAAATATTAACTAAATCACTACTACCACATCAGTGAAGCAAGGGGAAACTTTCTGCACTACTCCTTTCAACCTCTTTTTCCTTTTGAAAGCAAACTGTCCAGTTTACCAGAAGTGCTGCTAACTCAGGAAGTGTGTTCACACCAAGCTTTGCCCTCCTGGCCTTCTTAAACCCTTTTGCTGTTCTCGTTGTCAGGCCACTGGAGCAGCCCTGCTCTGTCTTTACTGACACCACAAAGCGATGTTTTAGCACTCAGGGGTATGGGCAGGTTGAGATAAAGGTACCAAATCATATCATTTAGATATCAACATACTTTTAAAGATAAACATTCAAGTGGCTTTTCTAACATTTTAAAGAAAATGACCATTGAAACAGGGATCTGACTGTAGTGGCTTCCAGTGCCCTTTACAGGTGCCTCAGGAGCCATCCACTCCCTTGGCATTTTAATTCCAGTTTTTAACCAGTTATGCACCAAATAATGCCTTTAAAAAATTGAAATTTACTTTGCAGGGAACTTTATTGCAACTATACAATCTATTTTTCACTTTAGGTGAGTGAAGCAGACAAAAATACCCACGACTGAATTTTTTCAAGGCAGTGTCATGTGTCAGTTGCCTCTCCGGTGCCATCAGCCCTGTCACATGCCACGAAGCCGTGCAGTTACGGGAACTGCGGAGCAGCTCCTCACCCAGGAATAAATTTCTGTGCAGCGCCTATGGGAGCTTTTTGTAAAAGTCACCCTTGTAAAATTGTAATAAGCATTTAATGGACTTTTTAAATCGTTCTGGTTCAAGGAAAAAAAGCGTAGCTGCCATAAGCAAGTGGCCCCAACAGATGAAATTGACAGTTAAAACAAAACAAAAAAAGCTGAGTAAGAATTATTTATTTACCTGACCTCTGGGTGAATTAAGAGAGTCCCAAAAAGAAAAACCACTCAGAGATGAGTACAACCTATTACAAGGTGCACAACAAAACCTGTCCATACATATCCCCATATTTGCAATTTCACTTGAAGAGAAATCATTCATAAAGGATTAGACATAGCTGCATGACAGTATCATTCATTTTTATCACTAAACTCTCTTCAAAAACAGTTCTCTTCAAAAGCTCTCTTCAGCTTTAGCAACCACATTCCTATATTATCATCCTTTGGGTTATAGTAATAAACAGTAACACGCACAGATTAGTAAGTGGAGCCAAAAATTAGGACCCCTGCAGTTAATTAAACAGTGAAAGAGTAAGTACATGTCCCAAACTCCAAGAGCTAAAATACACTCTTGTGTTTGAATCAGCTCAGGAAGCATGAAAAGAAAAGGGAAAACAGAGTTCTGTACAGGCTTGGTGGGAAGTGTCAAACACAGAGTCGATTTGCTACCCCAGGGAAGAGAGGGGAAGGATTTGTGCATGGGACAGAAAGTCAAGGTTGAATCCTCCCACAGGTAAAGAGATTTACATCCCAAAAGCAAAAAGTAATCCGTTCCAGAGTGCCACAAACCCTGCGGAGTTCCTGCTGCAGCCATCCATCTGCAAGCAGCCGCGCATTCCCCGCGCTACAATCCCGCACTCCTGCTCAGCAGCAAAGCGTGGCTCCATCTCCAACAGCTCCCAAAGCACTGCCAGGAAGCCCTTCTCTTACCAAGCAGGTGACATGCTGCCTCATCTCAAGTAGCCAAAGGTAAATTTGGATGTTGACTGTGCCTCTTCAACTCAGAGAAGGACGAGCACCAGGCTGGATCCCTCTCTGGGGCCAGCCCATGATGCAATGATGAGAGGGAAACACAGGAGGAGGAGACAGGGCAAGGATCCTGCTTTATTCCTCCCACGGTCATTGCCAGCCAAGCCCTGAGCTCCTGCCTGCCCCATCCTACACCAGGAGGGACTTTAGGTTTCAGTGATGGCCCGTGGTGCAATGAAGCAGCTCCCTGCCAAGCATCTTCTGTTCACCAAAATGTCTGCAGATTGCCTGGCTGCAGAAACTCTTCCCTTAAGTATTCCCCCACTGGATGTAGCCATAACAGGTCCAGCCCTAGGCTTTGCACCTGCAGTTCTCCATGGCTGTGCAAGGACACAAAGCAATCCTGCAGCTGCTGTAAGTTGTGCTGCATCAGAAAACTGCAAAGAAGCAGAGAGGTGCTGAATGAAAGGGCCCAGATAACATTGACCTTAATCTGATTAAATTTTATTATAACATCTGGGACAGAGGGAAGGGAAAAAAAGAAAATACAAGAAGCCTGCCAGTTCCTGACATCATGCATTTTCATAGCAATTTCCATTTTCTTGGCAGAGAGGGAAGGGGTAACTATTACTCTCATCTGGATATCAGCTTGAAAACTGGTAAAGGTTAAAGAGCAATACATAAATCTGAAAAGATCCATATAAAAGGGTTTATATTCTTGCAGCTTTTTACTTCAGCCTCATGATTCTGTGACTAGCATTACCATTTGAAAATGCCTGGAGATGGGGGCATTAGAAAACATACTGCTTTCATTTCTTCACCTATTTTCTTCAAGTTTTTTTAAGTCTCCTTAAAGTAATTAACTGACAAGAAAGATGCACTGAGAACAAAGTTACGTTATTACCTATTTTCCAGCGAATTTCTTTATGGCATCTTCTAGGCCAAACACTATTAAGGAAAGAGAATGCTCACCCCTGAACACTCTTCTACCTAAAAACCCACTAACAAGCTTTTACACTATTAACCAACTAGCCATAAATTAATAGGAATTCTATAATAACTAGAACTACTAAGTAGTAAACTCTACACTAATTACTTAAAGGAGATTATTCTTTCCCCCTTTTCCTTCTTTTTCTTCCTGAAAGTGCCATCATCGCAGAGGATTGTAACTTAAATAACAGTCAAACACACCTAAAATAACATACCTACACGTGGCAGGAAAGGAAAAAAAATAAAGCTAATGATTTTGTTACATTTTTTAGGCCTAAACTTTGCAAAGTTATATGACCAAAACAACTGACACATTAAGTTGATTTTGCCCTAATTAACCAGACTAGGCAAGTGCTCTTTTCCCATGGGATGCCTTTCAGGAATAATGGAAGGTTGGATCACAAAGAATTAAAAAGTAGATTAAAATACATCTAGACTACATCCAGACCAGATCTCACTCTTGCTTTTTCCTTTATGCATGTCTCCTATTGTGCTGTGTATTGTACAATGCTGGACATATTCTTTGAAGCTATATCCCAGCATTTTAAAAAAGGAGATCGGGTTTTACATCCATCTGCAGTCACACAAAATATAAGCTGCTTTTCTGATAGTCATAAGCAGCTACTCCTTGAATCTGAAATTTCTCTAACACTTCCCCAGGTGGAGCTGAAGATTTAAAGCAATCAATGTCACCGGCTGCCTCGCAAATCTTGTCTCAAGATTCCTATTAATGGAAAAACCTGTTTCTTTGAGTGACCCTATTCTTCTTATTCGACCTTTGCTACCACAGATCTGTGAGCAGAGCTGCTAATGGTCCCTATATGTCATGTCAGGGAGCGTGTCTTTGGTGCTTCCTCACAGCTGTATTGCCATTTGCTTGTTTGACCCTGAGCAGACACTGCAGCGCCACAGCTCCATACACAAAACGTGTCAGCACCATTTGTTGTGTCTTCAATCATTACAAAAAATTGCTCATGTCACTTCTAAGGGATGTCTCTGGATGTTTTACAGCAGCCAGGCAGCTTGGGCACAAGATTTGCAGTACGTTTCAGCATAATGTTAGAGCTCCATTTCTTACAGCAAAGAAATACATTTCAATTTTACTAAGCAGGGCTCCTTCAATGAGATATTGATGAAAAAACTTAATTGTTATTCAACACAAACACCAACCTGACTTTTCAGGAAAAGAAAAAGAATTTGAAAGTAAAACCCTGTCCTAAAAATGGTGCGTAACTTCAAATCGGCCTTCAAGCTAGAGAGTGTTTTCCAAATCTGTTTCACAACAACAGCCATCTCAGCCTTTCTACCCAAGGCTGAGTTTGACTGGCACAACAAATGTGTGTCTGGCAAGCTGTGCTTGGTGCAAAAGTCAGACTAGCTCCTGTCTGCTACAAGCTTTTGCTTGTTCTCCTGAAAATGCAATACTGAAGCAAATGGAGGAAAATTCACCATTAAAGACACTTGGCTTTAGACCACTATTAACACTCACTCGTCAAAACACATGGCTTCAACGACAGTAATAGTGCAAATATGGATCACAGAAGTGACTTGACAGAATATTCTTTTGCACCATCTGTTTTCAACATATTTGCTCTCAACCAAGCACCATTGAAATTTCATTGCAAGGGAGTTAAAAGGAAATAGCTCTGTGGAAACAGGACTTAGCCCATCCGTTCTAGGATAACCAGCCTCTAAACACATCAAAACCAAGATTTTTGGCAGAGCTCATCCTGCTGCCTGGACTAGCCTCCTTGATAGCTTCCAGGAATATGTTCAAAGCAAAGCCAACCTTTACAGAAAATTCTTAAAGAAGGAAATCCAACATGTGAGCAAGCAAAACCTCAAAGTTCTGAGAGGCCAGGTCAGATGCACTCATCATCATTTAACTGTCCAGGTAAATGGCATTAAACTGAAATAATTAAAAATCACCACCAAGTGCTTCCTTAACAAGTTATAACACATGACAAGTAAGAACCAATGACTTGGTTTAGAAGAGCCAAAGAAACTGGTTTAGAAGCCACAAAAATTATCCCCACTTGCAGAGGATATAGCAGTTAAAAACAGAAAAACAAATAAAATAATAGTGTCATCAATAGCTTCATTAAGACAACTCAATGCCACCACCTAATTGTCAGCAAAATGAAAACAAGGAAATTAATGAACTGGCCTGTTTTCATGCTGCTGGCTCTTCTGAAAACAGTTTACACCAACATGTATTCTAAGTAACAAAGCATAAGAACCAGCAAGCATATCAGTACCAAAAAAGGCAACTGATCTGAAAATATCACCAGAAAGTACTACAAGAGCTTATCCAACATTTCCTGCTGAAGCCTTTCTCCTGAAACACAGCAACATCTGCAAAGAAGCAGAGACATGAACTAACTACACTCACCATAACCCCAGTTTAAACAAGTTTCTCAGAATACCCTTCAATTTGTACACACAGCCACAGATATTTTTTTAAAATCTAAATTAAAAAGGCACAGAAAATTTCAGTGACTTACCTTGCAGCGTTAGATGGAGATCATCTATTTCAGAGGAAGCCTGCTCCTCTGTTGATGCAGATGACTGCTGTGATGCCATATTGAATTCTATGGAGATTCTTTAATCAATTTCCAAACTGAAATTATAAAAAGAAAAAAATATATAATCAGTACTATTTTACATAAAAAACTGATGATGCTCAATGATGATGTGGCACCAAAATACGCTTTTGTTTTGGGTTTTCTTCCCTTGAGTAGCTGTTTCCTTTGTTTATAGAGAATAAAGTGACTGTTCCCACTGCAGGCACTCCAGCTTTGGTCCTTTGACTCTTTTTTAACAGTGGCCAGCAGCACTCTACAATACAAATCAGGATCCCAGTGGGTCCTGCCATGAAAACTAAAGTATCAAGATCAGGAAAATTCAAACACTATTGCTTTCTTTGAGAAAGCCAAGGTGATAAAAGCTCACAGTGCCTTCTGCAGTCTGGTACCTGCCAAATCTCATTTTTTTAATCCTTGTACCTTTCAGATCTCTCATCCTGCCTGGATAACTGCTGCAGAATGGAAACAATTCAGACAGAATCTGCAAAGATTCAGATGAAATGAAAAAGTAGCAGTTATCATACCAGAATCAACACAACTGCTGTCTCTGTCTGGTACCTTTCTTACTCCTCAACCCCCATGAAGGAGTTTCTTTTTCCAACTCCTCCATTTTCCTCTCCCTGGATACCTCCCCAATCTCTAATGCAACTTTAGAAAACAATATGCTCTATCTTCTTTAGAAAACTGCAAGTGTTTCTTGTTCTGCAGTATTGTTCAACTTGCCACTGTAGGAAGAACTGGATGCTTAAGATAGACACTTATTGTTATCAGGAACCCAGAAGTTAAACAAATTCAAAAAGAAATTAGGCTGCAAATTAAATTAGGGCTCACTCTTAAACAAGATTTGTTACCTACACAACTGTAACCTTTTCACCAGAAACACAAGGATTTCCACACCATATATTAACAACTCATCCACCAAGTATATGTCAAAATAAAGGGCGTGAGTCGATGACTCAGGAAATACAACACTAAGGAATGCCAGAGAAAGTCTCACATTCATTCCCTTGTGCACATGAATCATGAGGCAGCCTTTGTTTACTCCACTCTATTCTATTTTTCCTCACTCTTTGCCTCCTTCACTGAGCAGAAAGGAGAACATGCATTCCACAAGGAGCTCTTCAATATTTTTACTTTCCTCACCCTGAACAATGTGTGTCCTTTTGCTTCATCCAAGAGCTGCTCTGATGACAGGATTATTGAGTCCCTCACAAGATTTTCTGTGGCACTCACTACCCCAGCATCTGAACATTTCACAAACATCAATCAATTCACATTTACAGCACAAATGTGAGACATGGGGTTATTGCCCACATTTAGAATCACAGCATGCTCTGGGGCTGGAAGGGACCATCAGTCCAACCCCCCTGCCATGGGACAGCACTTTACTGATGACAAAGGCCAGAGAGAGAAAAAAGGCAACAAAACAAGCCTCTGGATTTCCAGAGAAACAGATATTAGCTCACATGGCTGAAGCACTGATTCCAACTCTTGCAGTGACCATGCAGCACTTCTGCAAGTCACCAACAATTTACAGCTCAAGGCACCAGATTTGAGCAAGGGGAGTTCTAGCTGGGGCAGGTGAAGGTCAGACCTATCCAAGTAATCAAAAAACCCCCATATTTTACAAGAGTTTGGCTTGCTTAGCAAGCAAAAATAGGAGGAAAAGGACTAATTTGATCTTTGGCTGGCACAAGAACACGATATAAACAAGCCAAGCCTTGAGGTTAGGATAGAAATCATAAGGTATTTAAATTAGCCAAGAAAGCCAACAAAATACTGGGCAGCACAAACAGAGATAAGGCACCAGCAGAGATAGAGAAGTCATTATCCCATTCTGCTCAGCATTTGTCAGGACATCTGAAATACTGGTTGCAATTTGGGACCACGCTGTACAAAATATTAAGAGACAGGCTGGAGAGAGAAGAACACAAAGATGACCAAAAGACTGGGAAGTCTGTGTAGGGAAATGGCTGAGAAAATTTGGTTTGGTGAACCTTGAGAAAAGAAGGCTGAGGGGAGACCTTATTACCATGTTCCAGTATTTGAAGGGTGCCCCCAAAGAGGATGGAAACTCACTTTTTACAAGGAGTCACATGGAAAACACAAGGGGTAGTGGGTAGAAGTTACTGCTAGGGAGATTTTGATTAAACACAAGGGGAAAATTTTCATAGAACAATCACTTACTGGATTAATCTCCCCAGGGAAGCAGTGCATTCCACAACGTTGGCACTGTTATGATTTGACAGGGCAGGATGCTGTGCCATCTTGTCTGGACCATGCTTTCAGCACAAAATATCGGACAAGATGGTCCTTGAGGTCCCTTCCAACCTGGAATTTTGTAATAAGTACTGGGCTCTTACAGGAAGTGAGGATGGGCAATGGCTGAGCAAGAATCCAGTGCTGACAGCTACGCTGCCTATGCCCAAGGCAAGGCAGTCTTTCCTGGGAAACTCCTTTCTTTTTTCTGTCAAGATTAAACAATACAAACCCAAAGACTGAAAGCACAAAATTTCAGGTGGCCTTAATATTTTTTGGGTAGGACTATCTTGAATTTGGTTTTTTGAGCACCACCTTGAAGATGATGACAAATGGCCCAAGGGGTAAGCATGTAAGCAAACTACCAAACAGTGGAAAGTTACATATCTGTTCAACTTCAAAGCATCCACATTTGAGATGATGACATGGGCAGAGCCAATTTATGTTCAAGTAATTTGCATGATGCTAGAGTCACTGGGACCACAGTCCAGAGAAAGGGAGCAGGATTTGGCATTAAAATTGCATTCTAATAACAGGAAAGTATGCAAGAGCCATGAAAAACTGTGATGGACATTTCATAAACAACACAGAATATATTTTTAATCTTTCTGTGGCTGTTCCTCCTCTGTCCCCAACCCCTGCCACCTACAGCAACAACACAGCAGAGTGTCTCCTTTTATGTGCTTGCACTGCACTTCATGTGATGGGACCCCAACCTAAGTTCAGATCTCCAACCAGTAAAGTAGTTAAAGCTAATGAAACTTCCAGGATTTCAAAGCAGAAAGTATATTAAGGTCTAAAGCAGGAATAAATTTTAATTGTTACTTAATTTATTAATTAATTTAAATTACAACACATGATCACAGAACAGGTATAAGTAAAGAAAAGCATAGGCTCTTATACTCTTTTAAAGTCAATTTATGGCCTCCTTCCCAAAATAATGGGAAATTTTAAACATTTTTCTTTAAACACAGACACCCACTCAACGAATCCACCATGCAGGTCATGAAGACACACGGCTAATACCAGGTAAATTCATGCTAAGGCTTTTATGTCCCTTAAACCCTCAATTCACCATCCAACACAGCAGATGCATTTTGCCCTGCCCCAACAGAAGACTCCACAGCTGCTTTGAAGGGGAGACACAAACACAGTCTTGGAGGACACACCTGCAAGGATTAGTCTTCTTTAAAAGGTACAAGGTACAGCTTGTCTCAGAAGGGATTATACAGGGACAATATGCCTGCTTTGTCCTCCTCCCTGCCCCAAATTTCATTCACATACAGCATTAGCAACTGTAACTATATCAATACAGCCTCTGAAGAGTCTAAAACAATTAAGCTCTGAAGAGTCTAAAACCACCAATGAGCAATGGTTTTCAGTGGCAGTGGAAAGGATCATCTTTTCTACTTCATATTTAAGCCAGTTATTTTATTTCATAACAACTCAATGAACTGCAGAGCTAAAACAATCCCTTTCCCCCCAAGAAATGCCTGACAACTAGGAAATATATACCTATAGTGCTGAAAAATAAACACCTTGGCAGTGGGGATAAAAATAAAGGTGAAGAGAATGACCTTGTCTTTCCATCTCTCTGCAGAGTCTAGCATTAATGTAGGAAAGCATTAACTGCTTACACCTTGGGATAGCCCGTGAACTATCACAGAGTCAAAGAGGCAGCTCCAGGCACAATGGGATATTACTTTCAGTGGATTCATTTCCTGTGCATTAATTTATATGAATTGCACCAGAGCTGCTCTGCAAGCTCATCTTTTCTTCAACACAGGGTAAGTCATACAAGAAAGGTGGCATTAGAAACGTCCTCTGGGAGAAGAAGATGTTCACCAAAGGGGCAAATTCTTGGCCACCTGGGCTCAATCCGCAGCTCAAATGGTTAAACCATCAACAAAAGCTTCCCTGTGATGAGGGCACTCCTAAGACTCAAACACTTCTTCCCATAACTCTCCAGCTATTTCCACAACAAGCACCTAAAAACATTGATGGAAATTATATCAGCACAGTTGTATCACATCAATTCTACTGTAATTTCCCTTCCTCTTCCAAATTCAGCTGGTATTAGGCAGCAGATTGCAGAAAATCCTGGGCATTAACATACACACATAGGCACACTGATAAGAGAGAAAACTAAGAGCAAGTAGCAGACTGCAAATCTCAAGGAACTAACCTGAAAATAATCATACCCAGGCTTTACATTCCATTATCATAAGAATAGACAACACTGATTTAAATACCTTGTCTCCAGTGAGGCTTAAGTCCTAATGAGACCTAAGAGATGCTCTTCTTAAGCAGGGTCTTTATAAGGACATTCTTGTCTCAGAAGAAAGGGTGAAAAAAGTTTCAGATGGATTTAGAGGATTCATTAGAAAGGATTTCACAGCCTTAACAATAGTTCAGATCAGGTTGGTTTGCAAACCTTGGCTTTTAGCTGTTCCAAGCATCACAGATGGTAAGATTCCATTGCATGGAAAATCCAGCAGTAACACTGCACACTCCTTAGGGTTAAACCATTGCCATCTTCAAAAAACAATGCATGTAACTACAGCTAAAACAGGAAATGGGTATTCCATCTATTAATTTAAAGCTACCTCTACACAGCTGTGCACAGTATTCAAGAAGCCAGGTAAACTAATCTGTGTGATTTCCACACTGTCTCAGGTAAAAGCATTTTCCATCCCAGAGTTCACAGCTAACTTGTGCATGTCCCTGCACAGATGTACCCTCATGGCCCTCCCCAGGAACCAACCTTGAAAAATCATATGCCATGAAATTAGCTCAGTTTTGCACTCCTTAAAGCTGAAAGCAGCACATATCTTGCAAACAAGCCCAGCTAGAGGTAGCTGAATATTATAACCCACTGTTAGTAAATCCCTGCTTCATTGGTTTTGCCTGTGGAGATCCATGCCCCATACCTTCCCAATTATGCTGGCTACATGCTTTCCACTGGTGTTGCAACAGAAATTGCAGACATCTTTTCATGGCATCTCCAACAGCTTGTTTTTACTTTTCCTCCTTTGAAGTGCCACTGATTTACGATCCACTCAGGGACTCAAAGACCTGCCCTCCATAGAGGCCTCTCCATGTAAACTGAAGTCTGTTCCTAGCAACAGATTATTATTACTCATGGACTGAGCCAAGCCAACATCATGAACAGAAACAGCAGATTTTTATCTTTGCTGAACCAATCCAAAGGAAGTAGAGCTCCACAATGCTGACCAACTGAAGATCCTTTCCTTTTTGGCTATTAACAAATATCTCTGTTTATTTTAGATTCAGAAAGAAGAAGTAACATTCGGAGATGCAAGTCTTGAGCCTTGCAAAGTGCTTCTGAACCACTTTTTTTTGGTAAGCTATCTTTTTGTTTGACAGAGCCTCCCTAAAGGCAAATTGTTGGCATCCAAATCATGACCCCATGACCTAAATTATTATCACAGGAAACCCCACATCAAGTTAGTTTTCACTCTTTTATAATATTTTCTTTCCCATCACTTCTGATGTACTCATACCTCTGTTAAGCCTGAGAAGTTCACACAGCACTTCAGTTTGATGGTCCTGCTTTCTCCTCAAGACTTCACTTACAATGGTTTCACCATGTTTTCATTCAGTGGTGAGGAAAAAAGGGCTGTTTAAAGGATGCATTTTTTTATCATCTTTGCATTTAAACACTCCTTTTTAAGTTCCTACTCCAAACTGAAATTCATTCCTTCCACCTTTAAAGCACTTGCCAACATTGCTCTTCTGGGCCATCTCAGATTGTAGCACGCTCCCAGCTGGAATATGATCACACAGAAAACATGCTGATCCCCCTCCCTTCAAAGCCAGATCCTCAGGAGGCAAAAATCAGGACAGCATCATTGACAGATCTACCTTGACTTCCCCTCTTGAGGAATTGACAACTCCTCTATATCTGGCAGAAAAAAAAAATTATTTGTCATTACCGAGTATGCAATAATGACCTATTCTCTGTGCTTCCCTGGAGGAAGAAAAGTGCTTCCATTAGGTTTCCATTCCTTTGAAGGTGATACAGAAAAGAGGCTATAGCCTCCTGATCCTACATAACACCCAACAGCAGTCAGATGGGTGTCAGCCAGTCTTTTAATAACTGGTATTAGTGCATATGGCATCAGAGAGACTGCACTGCCTGGGATGAAGTTAAAATAAGCCTGCCCTTGGGTACTCCTATGCTATCAGTAGCTGGAGATGAAGGAATTGAAAAGAGAAGAGCTTGGAAAAGACTGAAAAAGTCTTCTCAGGTAGAACCAAGCCAAGACAGCATTAGATAGATCTGCAAGACACCAAGCCTAGAAAACATTAGATCTTCAGGAGATTCAGAGTTGGACATGAAACTGCACCCCACTCCCACAAAAATTATCTTGTCTCATGTCACCTGATGCTCTGGAACCAAGTGGACAAGTAAGAACTCCTCCAAAGAAGAAGAGCTGCAAGACCAAGGCAGTTCTTGTAAGTTTATTTATGACAAGCAGCAGCAGTACATTTTTGTTATCCAGGGACTTCCCAGTGATCTATTTATAGTTTTTGAAAATCAGCCAGGAGAAGCATATGAGTATACAAAAGCCACACCATTTTTAAGGCCAGCAAATGTTGCTGGTTTGTCTTTGATTTACACATCAGTAACACTTCCTGTTACAGAAGCACAATAGATCCTCTCATTCTGTTCATCAATTTTAAAGCACTGTTAGCTAAGTGTCTTTCTTGACCTTTTCTCTTTTTGGGGGGGTGGTAATATATCAGTCATCCTGGTACAATTACACAGTTTGAAAATGGCACTAACTCCATGCTGATGTTAACACACACACAGAGAAATGCTTTTATTAACAGAGCTAAGCCTTGTTCACACAGTCACAAAGGTTGACCCATAGAGGTGCACGATGCAATTACTTGCCCTCAGAATAAAAGCCTATCTCATATATATATATATGCTTCCAAGTGGGAAGGCAGTGCTAAAGCACACTGACTAAAATTGCAGAAACGATTCAGTTTTCAACTGGTTGCCAAGATTTTCCGTTTTGTTAATAAACACAAGAACTGCTCAGGACTTAAAATCACAGTTGTTAAGGTAAAACAGAGGACTGTTGAACGGAGTGCCTGGAGGCTCAGAAGGCTGATGCCATACACCTCGATCATCCCAGGGTCCTCTGGAAGTCAAAAACACCACAGTGATTTCATGCCTCCATCAACATCAAGGACATGGGTGACAATTAGTCTCCAAAACACAAACGCCATGAGCACACTGCAGCCCAAAACTACCTATGCAATGCCCAGAAGCCTCCAATTATGTCCAAAAAGCCATGTCATTGGAACGTTGTGTTGCTGTGAGGCCAGAATGGAAAAGCTTTTCCAGAGCAGGGGGTGGTCTCACACTCCCCTGCCAGCCAGAGCAGCCCCATGGCCACTTCCCGCAGATAAGGGGGCTGCAGGGGAGGGTTATCACAAAAACAACACGAGGAACACGGGCTGGCTCCAGATCTACGCTGTACCTGGGAATTGCATCCAGTGCACAAACACGACCTCCTCCTACACGCCAGGTTAACCAGGAAAGCAGGTCAGCAAGACGACAATCGCTGTCATTTCACTCCCACAAGCTTTCTCCCTTTTCCCACGGCACACAGCCCTACCTGGCCGCTTGCCCCGGCTAGCTGGGCTCAGGCTCAGGCTGTAGCCAGGCACAGCATGCAGTAGCCACGCTGAGCCTGGCCTGGCCTCCTCCGGGAAAGGGCGCAGCGTGGCCGGGCAGTGCTGGCGCCGCAGACAGACCTCTGACCTTTGGCTGTGCAGCTCCAGAGCCGCTGTGACACAGCTCCACTCAGCACAGCCCCTCCTCGGGCTCCCTGGCCCCGTGTCACGCTGTACAGTAGGGAAGGGAATGGCCTGCAGTCACAGAGAGCTTTAGCTCACATGCCTGATGGGAACAAACTGGCCAATATTGCCTGCGCTAACCAAGCAAGAAGCATTGCAAGAAGTTCTTATTGACAAGTGTTTCTTTCCCTCCCTTGGATTGCAACTGAAAGTCAGTGTTTTAATCCAGACTCATAGGCACACAGGAACCACTTTGCATGGTAAAGGTATTTAAAATAGCAATTTATAACAATTACACCTACTTGGCATTAATGGCATGATATTCATGAGGAACAGGCTCCTAGTAATATTCTGCCTTTGAAGGAATACAAATATTTCCTTTCCACTGCATTCCCAATTCCCTTTTTCCCCAAATAAAAGAAACAGTCAGATGGTTAACAAACATTATTCTGTTGAGCAAAGCTCTCCAAAGCAATAAAAGGCCTGGAGTTTCTAAATTAAATCATAACACTGTTCAGAAAGACCTTCCTGAGGAGCAGTAATCTGCTCTTTCAGGAAGTTAGGAAAAGAGAAAGCCACTAGGGATAGTGGCAATCTGAAGGCAGGAGTTTGCACTAAAGCAGAGACTTGCTCTGACTGAGCAGAATCCCTGGAAGCAGCAGAGAAATGTTTGCACAACAGACCTCGCAGACAGAGCCATTGACGGTGCTGGGAAAGGGGAGGAAAGTGAACTGCACCGTGGATTTGGGAGCCAAAAGAGAAAGGGCACGTCTCAAGCTAAACTCATCTGCTTTGGCAATATTCCTGCAAGGATCACAAACTTCTTGTGACCACTAAATATAGCAGAGAAAAGGAATCTCCTGCAAGCAGCTCTCTCTGGAGTGCTCACTGTTTTACGCAGGCAGAAGGAAAACACAAAAGAGAGATTTGTCAAGCAAATGGCAAATGAAGCTTGCCAAATTTGAAGGGCAAATTACAATTTAAATGATAGGTCCTAGCCTGGCAGCTGTGAATTCATCAGCTTCTCTCTCAAGCATGTCCAATCAAGGCTACAGCAATGCAAACTACTATGCTTCCCCAGCACACCTCTCCTCTGACTTGGAGGGGCTGCCTCTCCAAAGAATGAGTTTTTCATGTCCCTATAATTCTTCCAGCTGAAAACTCCCTTCAAAGTGCTAGTTCAGGGCCTTGTTTATTTGTTTTATGCCTTCTGTCCCACGTACTTCAAGGTCTGTGGGCAGAGCAGCCTTTCTACAAGCACAGCCTGCATGTTCGCATGCCTCTGTTGGCTCTGTACACATGAAAGGGGCCCCTCGACATTGCCATCTCCCACACTGACAGTGCAGGACCTTCTCCACTAAGAAAAGCACTTTGCTTTACCACTTAAGAGAAACAAAATATCTTTGCTTTTAAAGAATTAGCTGCTTTAGGGGAAAGAAAAAAACCCCCACAAACCTAAATCTCTGATTCATAGCATTGTTTCATGCTTGTAGAGTAACTTTTTCTGTGCAGTGAAAGCCTGGCCAAACACTGCTACTCCTGCCAGTGCTGATACCAGAGAAGACCAAACAGCCAAAGGGTCATAGACAACCCAGGCAGAAGAACTTGGTGTTGCATGGTAAACTGGAATAAACTGTTCTTGCTGCACAAAATAAAAAAAATAAAATACAGGTGCAATTGCAAAGCCAAGTACTCCAAATTAGAAACAGTCCAGATTAAAGAATGCCTTACTTCTATCATGCATTCCACTTCTGCACACCCAGTGTGACAAGAGTCTTCCCATCCAAGTCTGAATCTCAGGATGTCCAGGCTGCTTTCTTTGAGAATCAGGATTTCTTATAATGCAGACAAACCAGAATAGATGCCTGTGAGCCCCGTGCATATCCCTTGCTGAAAGGCACCAGCATTATCAACACAAAAGTTACTCAAAGACAAGTCCAGTCAAGCACCAGAGGCTGTGTTGCGTAAGCAGAGCGGTTGCTCCATCCTGTCCCGGGCCAGGCAGCACGGCCAGGGCCAAGCAGGTGAGGTAAGACATGAGCCAACCCCAGCCTGAGCCAACTCCAGCCCACCGAGGCGTGTCTCTGTACAGTTTTTAGGGACACACCTCTCAGAGTCACCATTCAGAATGAAACCCCAGCAGGGAGATTTCGTGTGAGCACCAACACAAGCCCTTGGAACAGGATATGCTTCAATTTCCTCACAATCCACACACTTGGCTTTCAGTACAGTGAACTCCTGGACTGGCTTCTTGCAGAATTTTTCCCAGAAGAAACATGCTCAGAGTCACCTCTGAGCTTTGCAAAGGTGATGCCTTCACTCAACAACATTATCTGTAAAGCTATTCCAAGGCTACCTACAGCACCAGGAAGGCACAACTGCTCTGCAGGAACACTGTCTGCATACACTAAATTGCAGAGATACCCACTTCCACCCCCTTAGGAACTCCTGGGCTGACCTGGACATGTAATTGGGAAGAAAATCCGGACTTTTCACTTCTAAACAAAGCTGGTCCTGCTCGATTCCCTCTTACAATAACAAGCTCTGCCTTCTCCATCCCAGGGGTATTTCGTCACCAGCATTCCACCCAGTTTTGCATAAGAAACAACACTACAAACAGTTTATCATACACTCTTTCTTTTAAAAAACCCAAAAAGCTCACCAAACAACCCTAAACCTGTCAGCCTGCTGACTGTGAAACCGCTTGTTACAGTCTGAGCAGCTGAAGAAGCAGGATGACAATGCCAGGAAATACCTGGAATTGATCTTCAAAGTTTATTTTTGGAGACTGGCTTTTCTCCCAGCTCTTATTAAATAATTTGCTCTTTCCCTCCTCTCTCCAGTTGCTCTCTCTGGAGTCAAATTGCAATCTGTTTCACCTCCTGGAGTTCACCCACAGACCCCCTAAGAAGAACTTTAGGAATCAAATTCTGGCTCAGACAACACTTTCTTTCTATTTCATGGCTATCATATTCTTTCTCATGTACCAAGAAAGATAGAATAGTCTGGTATTTGTCTAGAACCAGACGTGCACAGGATCCATTTAACACTCAGCACCTGCCTGTGCTTCCTATCTCTGCTACACAAGCAAATTCCTTCAGCCCAGTCTCTCCCTTGACATTTAGCTCATTTAGCAAAAGAAGTCATTCTTCTGTGAACTCGTTCTCCACACAGGAGGAATTTTATCCTTTACCTGGTTTATCAGCACAGATATGCTTTTGCTGCAAGAGCTGGTGATTTCTTTTCCAGACTGCTAAAAAACACAATGGTGGCAGCAACACCTCAGAAATGACTAGGGTGTGGCTCCCTGAGGTTTGCATTTAGATGTATCTATTGCACAAGTGTGGATTATGGAATCAGTCGGCGTTTCAGGGGGGAGATCTGTGGTGGACAGGGTGCTCTTGAGACACCTGCTTTATTGCAAGGCCGAGGGTGGAAGGAGCCCTGCACTCAGCTGCCAGTATCCAGCTGAGAGGGTCGTCAAAGAGACTGCTTGTCCCAAGAGACCAATTTCCTGTTGCTTTACAGTTTTGTCTCTTTCTCTGTTGAATATTCTAACTTACAGTAACCAACCGGTAGGGGACACAAATCCTACTACATTTACATACAGCCTATAGGAACTACTACATTACCATAGGGTGCTACATTCTAGACCTTAAGAGATAATCTCTAAGCTTACCCTGTTTCTGCAATGTGGGCAGGAGCCCCTTCCCCCTTGAATCTATGGCATTCCTTTATTTGCTAGGGGTGTTGTTCAATATCCTGTCTTCTGGGTGGCTTGCTCACATCTCAAAACTGACTACTATCTCTATTTTATCCTTAGACTTAATATTTTCAGAATCTCCTGCCAAACAATCATATCTATAAGGTTTCCCTGTTTCACCATTCCTAACAGTGGATGTGTCTGTTCAAAGTTTCCACACATCACCCAACCACCAGGGAACAGCCACACCTGCTGTCCTGGGCCACAGCAAGACTGAACTGTTGGACATTTACCCCAAGGTTTAGGAGCCTGTGGCTGAGAGCACACACACAGTCACCCTCAGCAGCCTCGTGGGTGCACAATACATCACCATTGTGCCTGAACTATGGATTTTTGCAAGAGAAAGGACAGGGAAAGGAGGATGAGCCTGTGTGATTTTGCACAAGGTTTCCAGCCAAATAAAGTGAGCATCTATGAAGTGCTGTCCACCACTGAGAGCCAGTGCCAGCCTCGCCCCTGGGAGTGCAGCAGATTGCAAGGCAGCTGCGAGGAGCTCGGGCAGGGGAAGGAGCACACCCCTGGGAGCTCCCAGCGTCCTCACTGCTTCCACCTCTGCCACTAACCTGATGTGCGACCTTGAAAACGCCACTCTGCAAATCCCCTTCGGCCTCTCATCTACAGCAGATTGTCAGGTCCAGCCCAAAACTCATCTGACTGCAGGGACTGACCAGGACCGAAGGGTGGTTTTAAACTGGATGTTGCTGTCTGCTCCGCAGTCTCAGGTACAGCCAAATACCTGACACTGCACAACCAACACTGAGTCTGGTGGAAATGAGGACACTCAGAGCCCTCCCAGACGCTCTGCTGGGACGTGAGACACTTTGGCCGAGATTCAGCTCTCCTGACATTAAACAGCCACAGGAGCAATACCTCGGTAAGTGCTCATTGTTTGAGCTCAGCAGAAACAATGGAGAGGAACAGGCACTTTTAGGGCAGTTTGTCCAATGTATTTTTAGATATCCAACTCAGTGTGGATGAATCATGGCTCAAAAGTGTGTGCTCCTCTCCAGTGACTATGAAAGGAGTCTGGAGAACTGTCTCTCATGGAGATAGTTATGTTATAGAGTTCGGCAATATGAACTGTGGCCTTTTAAGATGGGGGAAAGGAAGGAAATGAAGCAGCACCCCCTCAAATTACACTGAAGCAAGAACACCTTCCAAGTGCTCTGTGCTTCCCTCCTCCAGAAACACCTCATAACTAGATGATACACAACTACCTTCACCCTTGGACTTGGCTTTGCTAGAAGAATTTAATTCAGTTATTGAACTTGAATATTCCACCAAATATTCCTGCAAGCAGAGTTGCACATTGCTCATGATTCAAGAGCCTCCAAGAAGCTGGACATGCTTCTTGTGAGTCAGCTTTCATTCCTTTCTCTGCATCATTCAGGTGGTTATTAACACAAATCCACACAACACAGAGGTCCCCAATGGAAATTGAACAGAATCCATTTCTCAAGTGTCTCTACAACCACTTCATGGATGGATCTACACAGGCTGTGTGTCACAGACCAAGGGCTGTCTAGTGTATTCCTTCCCCTCTCTGCTGAACCCTTTTGCTCCACTATTCACCAACTCCTGGTCTTTCTCCTGGCAAGCAACAGGCCAGAAGATTCAGAAAGCAGAACTTTTTTCCCCACAAACCCCACATTTCTGCCTCCTCCCTACACTTCCATGAAACTAGTTAAAAGTGCTTTGTTTTCCATCTTAATTGTCATTTCCTTTGACAGAACTTGCAGCCCAAGTCTTAACACTCAGATAACTAATGCCGTTCTTTTCTTCCTCATCCCTGGTCACAGTATTGCTTGTACCAGGGTCAGCAGTTTCTTAAAAACCTCTCGAGCCAATCTGTGCAGCTGCATTGTGCAGGGAGTTATCAGCAGGCTGCAGGAAGGTTAGAAAGCAAACACGCCTCCCTGTGAGACCAAAGTTATGCCTGGAGTCAAAGCTCCGGCCCTTTTCCCCTCTGTGGGCCTGTTCTACACCAGCTCTGTCCCTCACACAGCTTTCTGCTAAGCATACAAGCCATGCTAAACAGAAGTTTTAGGCACACTCCCTCTTCTATCCCTGCTGTGGTCCCTCTGCATCTCCATAGAAGCAGATTGTTCCATCTCCTGCCGTGAGTACTGTCATTTAGGTGATCCACAGAGGTTGTCTTCTCTGTGCCCTCACCAACACTAGCAGTTGTGTGTGATCCATGAAGGTGGCAGGAAGCTGGCCAGTACTCAGCAACAGTATTTAGTCTTCCCATCTCCACTGTGCAATCCTTTTGCAACGAAAATGCTCCAAACTTGAAGGGTCTCTCCCCTCTCAGCATTATCCCAAGCCAAAAAACGTTTATCTTTCACAGTGACTACTTGCTGCTGGAACCTTCATGCTCTGCAGGATGCAAGTCAGTCCAGGAAGGGTAAGGCAGTCAAATTCATGTCCTATGGGATAATATACACTGTACTTTATGATTCATAGTCCAGCAGCTATATGTTCTACTGCAGGTATAAACTGCTCCTCCAGCAGGAACTGCATGTTGGCACAAACAGAGTGGGGTGAACACTGCCTGTCCCTTAACATGGATATACCACCTGTACTCCCATGTATTTACATTCCTGACCAATTCATCCACACCAGCTGAAGTAAAAAACTCCCTCTGACCCAAGTCAGGTCTTGATCCCTCCTCTAGAGAGCAAAAATAACAAAATCAGATCAAACTGTTCTGCCAGTGTCTACACAGCCACCTCTGCCTCAGTTACAGGAGTCCCCCACCCAAACTATCCAGGGATGAAATTCAAGCAAGGAAAGATTAGGTGAGATGTGTATGAAGTGTCACCTTCCCTTTAATCACAGCTTATGGATCCATCCCAAAGTGTTACTCATGCAGTGCTCCACACTCCACATTGCGTATAATCCCACTGCCTAATCCAACTACTTGTTTAAACAGGCACGTTGCTAGGAGTGGGTCCTTGCCATCACTGGGAGCATTCCTTCAAGACCACGTCCTCTCCCACATCTAGGAGCACAATGACAGCTCAGAAAAACCTGCAGGAAGGGTAGAGCAAGCATGGTGCACACACAGCTCATCCCCACAACAGGACAGGAACCGTGGCCATCCTCTCCCACGCTGCCAATCAGTGTTGGGGAAACACTTCACTTGTGGTAACAAACAGATAAGCATCTCTGCACCTACACAGAAAAAGCATCTCAGCTGGTAGACTTTTCAAACCGGTATTTACAGTGCCTCAGGGAAGAAAATTAATTGGCTAAATGGGCTGAAAAGCACAGCTTCACTAGGAAGAGCTTGGATTGTCCCTTCACGTCTTTCGGCACAAACCCGGCCATTGAGAGCCCAGATCTAAAACAGAGCTGCAGTTGCTAAGAAAACAGCGCTGCAAACAGATGTCAGGAGATGATTCATGGAGTAAGGGCATATCCCTGTACTACAGATAAACCAAAATGAATGAGCCTCTTTATACCTGATCTCCCAAGCTGGGCTTCTTCATACCCGCTTTGGGACTTCTTCTTTAGTTCCTTTCTGTATTCAGATGTTGAGGAAACTGAGCAGAGCTGAACTCACTGTTTATGGAATAATTACTAGTAAAGGAGTTTTACAACGTGCATAATGAACTCAAGAAATGGGCTAAACTGTCGCCCATTTTGCCCCCGAAACAATGCCTTTTTCTCCCAAAGCATGCAAGCAATCTTTCCCCAAAAACATATCACAAGGAGTAACATAAAAAACACAGATAAAAACTGCAAAGGAACAAACAGTAACTGGCTGGGGTTTTTTTCCTTACTTTCTCTTTCACCATAAAACTTAAAATTAGCAGTTAGGGAGATAAAGCATTTTCAAGCTATTAGATCATTAGCCAGCAATGCATGCTGCTCCTGAATTACTTCATTGTGCCTGCACTTAAAATCTTTGCTTGACAAATAAAAAATAGTTGGCACCCTACAGGACTGGTCAAGTGCTACTGACACCAACAAAATTCTCAGTTACTTTACTGAACTTTTAGTCAGATTGAGCAGAAGAAAGATTAGCTCATTTCTTAGAATCTCCAGAATCATATAACATCCTGAGTTGGAAGGAACCCCCAAGGAGCATCAAAGTACAGTTCTTTTGCCCCTCTTAAATCACCATGCTCAAATCTTAGCACTGTATGATATCAGCAGCACTTAAAATAGAATTTCCTGAGGGTATTTGTAAGGAATTGTTTAAATAAATGAATTTTAATACCTGTTTCTATAGAAAACTCAGGTTAAAAGGTAATTATCATTCATTACCATTCATTTGGAAGAAGGGAAGAACGAACACTAAATTATACACTTCTGAATAGGTGTTTGGACATAATTTCACATGAGGGAGGCCCAAACATTGCCACTTCACACATCAGTACATGGTAACAAGTTATTGTGGTCACTGCTGGTGTTTCACCCCCAAATTCCAGCATCACCACCCATCTCTCTCCAACTCATCCCCACTGCTACCACCTGCAGATGCCAGGGCTTCCTCTCCCCTGCCACCTCCTGCTCACTCCACACCACCCCATCCTTTCTTGCTCTGACATGCTGCCTTCTGCCGCGGAAATCAATTATTTAGGCTGTCCTGATTTCAGCCTAAGGTGGCTGTGTGTGTGGATACTGTTAATGTGAGCAGAGTTAACAGCTGCCACCCTGCTCCTTCTCAGAGCTATAAAGCCACCCCAGAAGTGGCTGAAGACCATGACACAGCTAACCAGGCGCCAGCAGCCGCGTGTTCCTTCTGCAGGAATTGCATTTCACACAGAGATGTAAACAGACATGCCCCCCAAGCTGCAGCTCTGTTCACTCGGCCAGCAGTCACAATAACGAGCCAGCACCTGCACGTGGCACTTACGTCTTTGTCTGTCTGTCCTGCAAGGGCAGATCATCCTGGGATCTGCTGAGAGGAAGGAACACTCAGCAACGACAGAAAGAGGGGGAGAGGACAGGTGGGACATAGGGAAAGAAGAAAGCAAAGGCAGGAGGAGCACACAGCCACAGACATGACAAAGGCTGCGCAAAACTCTAAAACTTGCTCCAAGTTTTCTCTGAAGATTCTGAGTAACTTGAGGAAGGTGCACCTGCTCTACTTCCTGATGCCTCCAGCAGCTCTCAGGAGAAACAGAGAAGAACGATTCAGTTTTGGAGCGACAGGGATAGGACTGAGCCGAGCTTTAGTTCTGAAGGTGAAAGCAGGACAAAGAGCCTTCCCTTAAATCCACAAACAAACACACAGAGCACCTGACACTAAGTCAGCACCAAGTTACAGACAGGGAGCCCCACGGGCGGCATCCCATGGGCTGGAATAACACAGATCCGTAACAACTGCTCCGAGAAGAAGCAGGCGGCTGCCAGAAGCCCGGGAAAGATGGGAGGAAGGGAGGGAAGGCAGGAGGGAAGCTGGCAGGGAGGCGGGAAAGAGAAAGGAGCCCATGTGTAGCGGGAAGCACAGAGCGCGCGAGTCCTCAGCGGGCAGCGCTTCATCCAGGGCAGCAGCACCGGCAAAACAACACAGCGCAGGGAGGATGCCGGTGCCTCCTGCGGCCCTCCCAGAAAAGCAGTCGCTCCTTTACCCCGAGAACTTTGCCTGAGTAAGTTTGCACCATCAGTTCCCAAACACACAATCCAAGAGATACCGACGTTCCCAGCGGTACCCACGGCTCCCCGGGGAAGCGCCGGTCACCTGCCGCACCCCCTGCGTGCTCCCCCGCCCCGGGACAAGCCAGCCCCGGGACAAGCCGGCTCCGGCCGGAGCTCCTCCGGCAGCGCGGCCGCCGCTTGGGGAGGGCAGGGCAGGACCGCGGGGGCGGGAGCTCACTCCAATCCCGCTCCAAGCTCGCTCCAAGCCCGAGCCCGCCGCCGGCCGAGCCCGCCGCGCTCCCCGCGCGCAGCCCAGCGAACCCCCGCCGCTGCCCCGCCGCGGTGCTTTCCCCTTTCCCCGGCTTTCGCAGCGCTGGGAGAGGGGGGGACGCGCTCCAGGAGCGCGGTCTCTCCATCCACGCCCTCCCGCGCAGCGATGTCCCGCGGGGGGCGCGGGCGATGCCGAAGGTGCAGCCGGCACCGAGGGAACAAAGGCGGCGGCGAGA
>VWYP01018216.1:173017-194053 GCA_013400435.1 Pycnonotus jocosus | reverse complement strand
GCCTCCCCCGCTGGGAGCGCCCCCGCCCGCGGGACACCCCCGGCAGACCGCGGGCCGTGGGGTGCCCTGCGAGAGGAGGGGATAGCCCAGGGTCCCCGTACCCGCCTGTCCTCACCAGCCTTGTCTTTGGCGTGCGGGGTTTCCCGGTGTTTTCCCTCCCGGCGCTTACTGGGACGGCGCTGTTCATCCCGCCCCTCGTGAGCAGCCGGGCAGGGCCACAGGCGCTCTGTGTCCATGTGCTTTAGAGGAAGGACTTGTGCTGGAAGTAAGAAAACCCGTGTGTTCTGGGAACCGTGTTCTGGTCTGGGAACGTTTGGGGTTACTGGTGATAGACAAAAATAAAATACTTGGTTACAGATGTGCAGCAGCCCCAAATCAAATTTAGAAGATCATTGGAGACCTCTCCTGTTTCTGCACAGCCTCCACAGCCCTCCCCAAGCTGAGCTCCCCTCACCTCAGGCACAGACCCCAGGTATGGCCCATCTTCACCTCTCTGCCAGATTCAGGCTTTCCTCAAGTTTAGGGACAGCATCATCTGGCCATGCCCATGGAAGGCAGATGCAGGTCAGTTATGTAAGTTGAGGGGGTCTTTTTTTAGAACTCAGAGGAGGGGTTTTGGAGGAGGAAAAGGAAGGCATTCCTTAGATTTGTCCCATTTGATACTGGATATCTTGTGGCTGTAGACTTCACAAAGTGAGAAGATATAAATATTGGGATTGAGTTTTGTTTTACACACCCAGAGGTCAGCAGCTACTCAAAGGAAATGTAACTTTCCAAAAGCCACTTCCTGCCAGTGGCCACACACTGGGTTTCTTCAATCTGTGCTGGTAAAATATCAACCACCTTAAAAGAGGGAAATGAGCGAAGTCTTGTATTTGAAGGCTACAAAATCAAATGTACCTGCCTACTCAAGCTTCTCTTTATACCCACAGATCTACTTCAAGAAATTCTGCGAGATTTGGAGCCCTGATTTTCTGCAAGGAAATTTTTGTTTTCCAGGCAGAAGTGAATCCTGCACTTTTTTCAGTGTCATTTCAGCTGGAGCCTGAGAACACAGTGACTTGCAGAAGCAACAATCAAAGCTGGCTACAACTTGACTGCCCTGCCTTGGCAAACACCTGGTCCAATTCATGCTTTGTTGCCATCCTGGCAACAAACCAACCTGTAATGTTTCTTTGTGTACTTTTTTTACTTGTTTTATTGAGGATTAATTAGTGTTTGTTTAGTGACACAGCTGTCTGGTGCTCCATGGACACAGCTGAAGGCAAAGGCCTTGGGGCTATGCCGTGGTTTCCTAATTCCTCTGTTATGGCTACTGTAAAGCATATCCTCGAAGTGAAACAAACATTTCTGACTGATTTATGACGTTTGACTGCCAGTTTTCAGTCTTATGCTAGAGGAAGGAGAGAAGAAGATGCAATATCAAAGCCAAGCTCTGTTTCTTGAAGAGTTATTTCGAGTCCACTGTCGATCCCTTGAGGCTCTTGCACATTCTATGAAATTCACCAGAAGAAGTCTCATGGAGCCTTGATCTTTTACACCTCGGAGAATACCATCCCACATGATCTCTCCATGTTCTTCTCACTGACTTTATCCTGCCATGAATCACAGGGCTCCTCATCCCAGCATACACAGCACTGCAGGCATGCCAGACTGTGTCAAACACAGCACAAGTCCCAGTCCATGGTGCTTGTTTTCACTCAAATTACACATTTCATAACTGGCTTGTAAAGCACTTTGAAGATATGACACTAAGTGTTGCTAACAGTAAATGGTATTGTTGGACAGGTTTAACATGAGCAATTAAATAGCAATTCCATAAAAAAGGAGTGAGACACGACGGTAGAATTAAGTCATATATGCCTACTTTGTATCCAAATCTTCAGGCTGTTGATTACTTACACTGACACTGTGAAAATAAGCTTTCATCTCTTTTTCCACACAGCCTTCCAGCTAGGAACTGCTGTGGCCCTGTGCTCAGACTATAACTTTGACAGGTATATGGGTGCTGCCAGCAAGGATAGCAAGTGGCTGACACAGATCAGGTTTTGTGGAAGGTGAAGATCTGGAAGCTGTGTGAGCAGAGCTCTTGCTTGCTGTCTGTGGCTGTCCAAAATGAGCTGCCTGGATGGATGCACAGAGCACTGGGGGGAAAACCCTACAGAGCAGCATTGTCAGGCAGTGATGAATATAACTGCAATGGGGATGAGGAGCCCTCACAAGTTCCATGAAATTCCCTCCTGAAAGAGGGTCTGATCAGTTCAGCAGTGATTCTTGCTTCACCAGCTTCACACACCACCCAGAATGGCAAAGTCACAGAGCTAAATGTTTCTTGTACAAGGCATCCAGGTAGTGATTCACCCTCTGTGCTGGGCACTGGTGAGGCCACACCTCAGATCCTGGGGTCAGTTTGGGCCACTCTTGAATTTGAGGGGCTGGAGCGTGTCCAGAGAATGGCAACAGAGCTGGGGAAAGATCTGGAGCACACATCAAATGAGGAGGAGCTGAGGGATCTGGGGGTGTTTAGCCTGGAGAAAAGCAGACTTGGGAGACCTTATCACTCTCTACAACTCCCTGACAAGAGGGTGGAGCCAGGTAGGGGCTCAGGCTCTGCTCTCAGGTAACATACGACAGGATGAGAGGAAACAGCTTTGAGTTGCACCAGGGGAAGTTTACATTGGATATTTGGAAAAAAATTCTGAATACTGAATACTGAAAAGGTTGTGAGGAATTGGAACAGGATGCCCAGGGAAGTGGTGGACTCTCCATCCCTGGAAATGCTCGAAAGGCATGTGGATGTGGCCCCTGAGGACATGGTTTAGTGGTGAATGTCATGGTGCTGTGTTAACAGTTGGACTCAGTGATCTCAGAAGTCTTTTCCAATCATAATTGGAAGATTGGTCCATAGGTCCCACAGGGATCAACAGCATGATGTTCATGGCAGGACATTCCTCCCAGAACACAGAATTTGTATGTCTGGATTCCAGCATTGGAGGGAGATCAAATGTCCCCAAGTCCCAGCCCTGATCTGGATAAAGTGTTAACTCTGAACGATTGAGATGGCTGTGTAAACTAATTTTGTTTGGATACTCCAAGTCATGTTTGCTCTGCAGTCTGCCGGGACAAACCTTCAGCTCAGTCACCCTCCTCTTTCCCCTGTGTGCAGCCCCCTGAACCGTGCTGGCATGGTGTGCGTGCTGGAGCTGGAGCTGGGAACCAGATGAAAGTTAGCCCTGAAGAAGAATACTTTGTTTTGATCTGGATTGCTCCCAGGGTTTGATTGTGGTGTGTGGACACACAAAGAGGTGTGTCAGCACAATGGAGGGGGCAGCAGGATCTAGCACAGGGACAGGAATGCACAGCAGAAGCTGGAGTTGGGAAAAGGACATGAAGCAAGAAAACAAGGGATCAGCACTGTGCCAGAAACATCAGCCTCTGTGCCCAGCTGCTCTCTGCTCACTCCATCCCTTGCAGGAGAGAGAATTGGGAAAGGGGAAGCAGGGGTGAGAGTAGAAACTCACCTTTGGACTTTCCAAAGAACCTTCCACCCTGCTGGTGTAGCAACACCGAGGAAATGCAGATGCAGCTTTGCAGGCATCATTTTTGGTGGCAGCAATTTGATGGACCAGTCAGGTTCTGCTCCCTCTGTTGTGCTGGTGCAGCTCTTTGTGCTGTTGTGTTGTCAAACAGACCAGGAAACTACTTTAAAAAAGCAGCACCCTCCCCTCCTCAGTTATTTTTACCCTGGCTCAATTCCCAGTCACAATTCACCTTGTCTCCACTGAGGTGCAACTGGAGGAAGAGTGCTGGAGCGGGAAAGTGTAGCCAGAAGCAGGCGAACAGGGGTCTGCCTCAACCCACTGTGCCCCTCAAAAAATGCCCATGGCCCAAAACCTTGGGGAGAGTTTCCCTTCAGCAATCATGGCCAGCTTGTTTGTCAGAATTCGAGAGATCAAAAAAGAGGAAAGGAAGGTTGAATCCATGCAGGCACGTGCAACATTTGCATGCTGTTTTCCTCTGGAAAACATAAAAGGAAATCTGACAGTAATCATGTTAGAAATGCTCCCTGTTCCCCTCCCATTTCATCTAAGCTCTGTGTGTGACACTGGCTCTGGCATGTAAGACGGCTCCAGCAGATCGCCAGGTCTCAGAAGTCGCCTCCGACACCGCCTCCGACACCCGGATGTTTCTGCTGAAGTCAGTGGAAACACTTTGATGGTTCAAGGTGCCCAAGCCTAAATGCTCTGTTAGGTCACCAGCTAATTTTAGGACAGGGGAGCACAGTTCCAAAAGAGAAAAATAGGTTAATAACACTGAAGCCGCAGCAAATCTGTAGGAAATCTCCTGGAATTATTAGGTCCATAATTAGAAATCTACACTTCTCAAAGAAGAAATCCTCATGTTTCTGCAGTTCCCTTTTTCCCTTGATTTTGCCTGTGGATTGTGACTCCTGTGGCTAAAACAGGATGAACTTCAGTTCATCTTCCACACTTAGAGCTTCGTACCTGAACCTTATAGCAGCATCCAGGAGCCAGAACCATGCATTTATCTCTTTCTTCTTTCTACACGGGATTGCATTAGGGAGGTGTTTACTATCTTAAAGTAAACAATGCTAGTGTGAACTCCCAAATTTTTCAGAGCTGAGGCACTGGATTCTGCTCATACAGAGGCACATCCCAGGTTAGTCTCCTGAGGACAGGCACCTGCCATCTGAACGGTGCAGGGCTCATTTTGCTCCATTTGTAACACAGGCATCGTGCATGAATAAGAGTTTCCACTCTGTTTTCCCAAAGTGCACCAGCTTCTCAGTTACAGGTGAGGAGGGTTTGTTACACAAAGAAATGTAACTTTAGGTTTCACCCTGAAAATTAATATTCAAAGGTGATCATCCCTAACCCTCAATTCCATCTTAGTGGGGGTTTTGGATCACAGGTATTTACTGAGGGTATTTACCTCTGACCTAAGTCCTGCTTCAGGTCCTGAAGTGCCTTTATGGATCCCACTTGAAACCTTGCATTCCTGATTGGCTTAGGGGGCTTAGCAGGCTGTGGTTTGGAGTCTGTTGGACTCCTGATAAGATCAGGTCAAGGTTTTACAGACCTTTAGGAGCCCATAAGACCTTGACCCAACCTTATCAGTAAATTTAGGCAAGGTTTTGGATTCAGAATCCCCTTATCTTAAACCCAAATGTTTATCCACTTATTTCACTTACATGAGTCAGTCTAACAAAACAATTGTTAGACTTCTATCCTTGGACTGTCACAGCTGCAGCCCTTGTGTTTATAAGAGCACTGTAATGTGCCTGCAATCAAGACCACACCAGTCTTGTCAGCTTTGCCCTCTGCACCAAGGCTGGCTGGTGCCTCCCACGCACTCTGTATCTCACCAGCAGCTTGGCATCTCACTTTTGGCTGTTTTTCTCAGAAGCTGTGTGAGAAAAACCTGCCAAGAAACACTTCTCAGCTGACCATAGCAGAAGCTTGAGAAACACAGTGTAGTGGTCAGATGCCAGGTCTGGATTCAGGAACACACAGGATGGATGAGGAAATAACAGCAGCTGGACAAGCAGCTTCTTTGTCAAATAGCTCCAACGACAGCTGCAAGCTCAGGTGCTTGTAAAACAAAACTGAGCAGCAGAAGGCAAGCAAGGGCTTGGGCATTTTCCTCTTGCTGGCCTCCTCTCACCCCTGAAGCACTTTCACTGAGGCTCAGACAAGACCTGCAGTGGTTTCACTTTGAGCAGTGTTTTAATTCCTTTCCTTGCCACCTCCAAAATGGAAAGGAAACAAAGAGAAAAAAACTTTCTCTGTAGTTGCAAGCATTGATATTTCTAGGACACAGCTGGGCTGAGGACTGCACAAAGCACATCAGGACATGGAAATACTGGATGAGGCAGCTTTGTCACCCCTCCATGGTCAGGGCAAAGCTCCCTTGAGCAGCTCTCAGGCAGCAGCAGTTTGCTTTGCCTCTGCTTCCCCTGCAACACCGACAAATCTTGGGTGGCTACAGCCCATTTTCAGCCATGATTCAGTGGAGAACAAAAAAGCTCTCAAGGGTAGGAAGTGGGGCTAAGGCTTCTTTGGAAGCAGGATTTAGTAATCCCAGTTGCCACCTTTAAAAATCAGTGCCCTTGGGCCTCAGCCAGCCCTCAGCTCTGTCAACATCTTTACTGCCAACTTTACTAACAGTCACAGAAATGTAAATCTGTGAGAAGAGGATTAAGCCCATTCTGGTTTTATGGCCTATGAAATGTCTCCTGCCCTGCTGCCACTGTGCAGTGATACATAACACAGAAAAGGGGAATTCTGGCTGCTATTGTGTCTTCAGAATTTTAAAGGAAAAAATGTAATTCCAGAAACTTTACCAGCCAGCAAAGTGGAAATACAGACAAGAGTTTTTCTAAGTCAGAAGCTAAAGGTCTGTACCTTGCCAGATGCTGATTGAAGTACATCCTTTTTTTCCTCAAAATAAGATTATCAACAGTAATTTTCCATGCATTCAAGTTCAGGATTTTGTCTGCAAGGGGATTAAAGCTCAGGCAAACATCAGCCTGTCTGAACACTGCCCTGCTCCATGTACTGCTCCCACTTGGGATGAGACCCCATGTAGGAATCCCACTAAAATTATTATTAATTCACTGATGACTCAGTTGGCTGTGATTTGCAAGGAGGACTGAGGGAATCATGTTTATGGTTTCTAAAAAAATTCAGTTTGTTGTGGGTTCCTCACTCCCCTAGGCTGATATTTTCAAACAAAAAGGGTTTTTTTACTAAAAGAATTGTTATTGAATTTTAGCTCTTGGGCTGGGCATATATTTTGCTTACAGGTTTCTATAGTCTCAGAGAATGGGTCAGACCTCTTAGCAAGAGCTCAGTACCACTAAATAATTGTAATGATCACTAACAGAGTAACTCCATTGAGCTGTCAGCAGAAAAACAGCTGAGCTGAATACATATTTCAATTAAAGATGCAGAATTATGCGTATTTATGCACAAGCCTGAAAAGCAGATGGTATTTAAAATGTTCTTCAGGGCAGGAGATACAATTAATTTTTCATTACCTTCAACATTTATGTAATTTATCTCTAGCTGGAAAGTCTCATTCATTCAGTCCTTATCTGTGTCAAGTTGCTGTTTTGTAAGATTTTGTGGGTGACTGTGACTATTTTGGTCACAGGGGATAGGTAGGGACTATAATGAAACACTACAGGGACCCTTGAAGGCACAACTGATGGCATCTGCCAAAATGGGAATCCATCTCCCTTGCAAACCCTCACATGCACACACTCAAACTCTCTGCTTCATCTTTCAGTCCTCCTGGTCAAAGTCTCTTGCAGATCAGAAGAAAAAGTGTGGTGTGAAGACAGACTGCAGTGACCTCTTGCTTTGGAATGTAGTGCTGTTTGTTTTGGCATTGCAGATATATTTAGTAAACTGTCATCTGTTGCAATTCGTGTGGGGACAGATCCCATATTTTGAGAGATGTTCTCTGTCCTGCATTGCCTGGAGTCTGTAAATTGCTCTGTCATTTGCACACTGGTCTATTTTAAAAGAGTGTTAGTGGACACATCCTCTCCCTTATCCCACCATGAGGACCCTGAACTCCCAAAAGCTCATGCAGCATCATAGCAGGTTTTTAGCCAAGTCTTCTTCTCCTAAGCAAACAATTTGATATTTATTTACAGGCAGTTTTCCTGAAACAAAGGGAAATGCATGCTAAATGAGCCACTTGAGTTTCTAACTGTGTGACACACTGTCCCTTGAAGTGTGGCCTCAGCCTCCCAGGGATATTGTCCTCCCTATGTCAGACCCAGCTATTTTTGGCTACAAAGGCCCGGTGTCAGGCGCTGGGGGATCTTCTGCTCCACAGATGTTCCAACAATCCCATTCCATGCAGGCAGCCACCAGCCAAGTGTTAGTCCCAGGCACAAGTTTGCTTGTTCATCCTCTGACCACAAAGCAACACCTTGATTGAATTTGCAGGAGAAAAAAAACCAAAAAAACCCCAACAAATATCAGCCCAAATATCAGCAGTCACTCTCCCATCTCAAAGAAAAGGGAAGGAAATGATCACAGGAAGAGTCTATGCCAGCACAAAGCTGGGGTTAAATCACCAGGATTGGTGCAGCATTGCTGTCATTTCACTCCCCAGACTCTGCAGGGCTCTACAGGTGCGAGGCCACAGCCTCCTGGTCTCCCCACACCTCTCCACAGCCTTGCAATCCTCCATCCCCATCCTGGGGATGTTGCACCCCATGTGAGGGTGAGCTCACCCAGCATTAGGGCTGGAGATGAGCCTGGCTCAGAGACAGCTGGTCACACCTTCTACAGCTGGATTTGGGCTCAGTCTCAGAGGGCAGAAATAGCCCCTTGTTCCCTCTGCCAATCAGGGCTTCTCCTTTCATTATCACTCCTAAATTGCTCCTGATATGGGCTTGTTCTGTGCAAGTCCCAGGTCTCGCTCAGATATACACTAGAGTATACATAGAGTCTTTGGGTGCAACAGAGCTGAGCTGCCCCTGCCAGTTTTGGGCACCAGAGGAAGCTGCTGGACATCTCCCTGCTGCCATACAGTGAATCCCTGGCCTTTTTTCTGCAGAAATAAATGAAAAGGTTTTCCAAATTTGAATTTCTGGAGAATATCTAGTGATATATAGCCTAATGTAATATATTATCATGTATCATGTACTGCTTGCATTAGGTCAAAGGAGAACATCAAGACATGGCAGAAATTTTGTGATGATGGCAACTTCTTCCAGAAGTTGTTATTTTTAGGGGTTGCAGTGCCTAAAATCCAAGAGTCTCCTGTAGCAAAGGGACATATCATTGCCACCAGCAGAAAAAGGGTAAGAAGAGTCTGTGCACAGCCCTGGAGGTGTCAGAGGTAATGCAGTTGTTGTGCAGGACCTCATTCTTGGTGGAGGCAGCAGAGGTTGGACCTGTTCAAACCTCAATTGGTCAAACTGATGCTTGAGCCTCCTCAGGGTTTGGTGGGCAGGGAGCAGAATGGTCTGGGTGAGCATCTGGAGGGACACTGGAGCTGAGGAGTCCCTGGCAGAGTTGATGCTCCTGCAGATGAGGACAAGGGCAAAGATGGGGAAATGTGGGTGTGAAGAGAAGGAAGTCCCGGCAGGTCCAGGGCTCAGGTGGAGGGTAGCTGGTGCAGGGCCACGCTGCTGCTCCAAGATGCATTTCTGTCTTTTCCCCACCACCTCTAGCCAGGTGGCCTTCACATCTCCTCTGCAGCAGATTGGTATTTGTGGGAAGCATAAATCCCAGGTTAAACGAGCTGATGGAGCTGCAGAGCAGTCTGGAAAAAGGTGTGTAGTTGGTTATCAGTGGGCTGGCTGGAGCTAGCACAAGGAGCCGCGGTTGATGGATCAGGGAAGGGGAGAGCAGGCAGGGCACAGGCTGCAGCTTCTGCCAGCTCTGCCCACGTGAGTGAGCGTGAGCCAACATTTTATTTGAGCTGATCTAAGTGGGGCAGTCACAGTAGGGTGATCCCATCCTGAGCTGCCTCAGCTGTGCCCTCTCCTTCCAGCTTTAGTGATGAGAGGTCACCAGAGTGAGTCAGCTCAGCCAGCAGATCCAACAGAAAGCTGCTAGGAAGGCTTTGCAGTGAGTGTGGTCAAACACTGGAATAGGCTTCCTAGAGAGGCTGTCAATGCCCCCAGCCTGTCAATGTCTAAGAGGCATTTGGACAATGCCCTTAATAACATGCTGTCACTTTTGGTCAGGCAGTTGGATGAGATGTTCATTGTAGGTCCCTCCCAACCGAGACATTCTATTCCATTCTCCTCTTCCATGGAGGCACTTTCTGGGATACTTCTGATCAATCAGATCAACTTACTGAACAAATCCATCCCATGGGCATATCACCACTAGATACAATGCAAAAGGAGTAATCTTAAGTGTGTGATTTTGTGATGTGGCTGAGCCCATTCCCCTGTCCCCAGCCCCTGAGGTGTGTGCTCTGTTCCTGGTCCCCTCCCCATCACACTCTGGCTGGACAGGTCTGTGGTGCTGGCACTGGTACCCACTGACCATGCAGCCACTTTGTCCTTCAGGGACCTGAACCAACCCACAGCTCATTTCAAGACACAAAAATTGCTTCAGGCTGGGCTGCTTGAGCACCCTGGCAGACCGGGCTGGGAGCACTGAAGTGAGGGATGGGGGAACTGGCACAGAGCTGCTCCCAAAGCCACCCCTCCAGTGTGACCTGGCAGCAGGAGCTGCAGGGCCAGAGGGAGGCAGGGACTGCTGCTGCCCAGCAGATGTGCAATGAACTGTCCCAGTAGAGCCTTACACAGCAAAATGCAGCACAGGCCTCCAGATGTTTCAGCAACCCCAACAAAAAGCCAGATCAAGGTCTCTCCAGGCCATACAAACCAAGCTGCAGGCAGATGTGCAGGAGCAGGCTGCATTTCTATAAAGGAACACAATTTTAGGACAAAACTCAGCTTTTGCTAGTGCAAAGGAAGGTAGGCTGGGTGTGGGAGAGCATGTGCTTGCTGGGGCAATGAAACAATTCATCTCCAAGTGCCTGATGGGCACCCAAGAAAGCTCTATGTGACATAAAAATGCTGTTAATTCACTACCACCATGGACTAAACCAAAATGTAAATCTCTCTCAAGTTCAAAGTATTACTGCATGCTGTTTCGATTCTAAGTTCACTTCATTATTTTGCTCCATGCTCTTTACTCACTTCAGACAAGTCCAAAAATGAAATGGGATCAGGGTAAGAGGCCAGAGCTGAAGTTGCTCTTAGCTAATGTTTAGTTTGTCCCATTAAACTTTCATTTTTGCTTCTACAACTGACAACTTTGGAGATCCATTGTAATTGCAATGTAATGAAAAAACTGAATCCAGAGATGTAGCTGCAGGAGGGTAATCGCCTCCTGTGCTTTGTATTTAGAGGAGGTGATTAACTGTACATTTCAGGGATGGATAGAAGTGATGAATTTTAACAATGACAAAGTTCAACAACCAGGAAATTCTAATTTAAAATATCTATCTGCTATTTTAAATTTCTTTTTGCAATGGTTCTCCGCAGTCATTTCAATTTTTAAAGGAAGATTAAGTTTAGAGGCTGTCAGAATTAATTAGATGTGACTAACCAGGAGGGCACCTGTGGCTTTTACTTATTCACATGGATCTGTATCTTATATGCATTTATTCAGATTCCTAATTATATTTTAATAAAACTATTAGAAATGGTGAATAATGCTTCTTTTTTAATATGACTATTCTTGTCTTAGGTCAGGTTGGGTTGCAATAAAAAGTGAGTATACAAGTGCTTTAAAATTTGATTTTACTCTATGAAATAACTGAATACATACAGGAAATGACACATAACTTACACTTAAAAAACCCCAAAACAACAAAGCCAACTGATTCATTAAATAAAGGGGCTTTTCCTGTAATTAGATTTGGAGATTTTTTTCCTGGATTTCAAGAAGTGCTAGCTCTCACCCTCAGCCATCTTCCTTTCCTAGGCAAAAGGAAGAAAACAAGTTTTCTTCTTTTGTCAGTAGTCAGTGAGTTCCTTGAGCTGTCCTTAGCCAGGTAACCAACTAAACTGGAAATAGAAATACTCTCTCTGCCCCAGCAGACCAGGCTCTTGGCAGATCCAGAACTCTGCCTGGTGCCAGCGCTGGCTGCTGGACCCTTCAACCTGGCAGAGCACCTGCACGTCATATTTAATAATAAATAGCCCTATTTCCGGCAGAATAAATACAATTAAACCACTCCAGTGAGCAGCGTGGCTGTTTAGAGGGCAGTGCCATGCGCTCTCATCGGTGTGGCACATCCTCGGAACGATGCCAAAAGCGTTTTGGTTCAAATCTCCGGAAAGTCTGGTGGTCCAGGTGCCGGCTGCCAGCCTGGCTAAATAAGGGAGCCTCAAAAAGGCTTTTCATCAACCCCCAGTGATTTGCAGGAGGGACGCTGACATCTAGTGGGGAGTCCCCGTTACTCGGGCAGCCGGCAAAGAGGCTTTGGGAGGGATTTTTGCGAGCAGGAACCACCACCGTGGTTGGAAAGGCACCAATAATGAACAGTTTGAAAGTCAATATCAATGACTTGTGTGGTCCTCCAGTTTCTGGGGCAGAGCTGATACTCGGCACTGAGAGCAGCCCCGTTGTTTTCCTGTCTGTTTTAAGCATCACAGAGTCAAAATTAAAAATTAAAATTGAAGGGTTAAAGCAGGAGAAGGAAGAGATCTTGCTGTCGAGTTTATCTCTCTTTTGTATTACAACCTATTTTGCAGTACAGAGATCAATGCTGCCTGCTTACACAAACACTGAGCAGGGGCATGTGCTGGATATTGCTGCTCCACAATTATATCTGACAATACCTGGGAAAACAAGAGAAATCAGAATTTTTCTGTCTGTAGTCTGTCCCTCTCCATATGCTTGTAAAGGACAATTTGCCAACCAGTTGGATTTAGAAGAGAAGTTAAAGGAGGAGGTGTTTCCCTAGAAACCTGCAAAGGCAATAGCCAGTTTCATAGCCTTGATTGATAAGAACAAAGATATCTAAGGGAATGATAAACCTCCCACAGCTTAGAAACAGCTGTGAGATTAAGGTGGGAGAGACTACGATGGGCTACCAGAAAAACCTGCTACTGCAAGAGCCAGCAAGGAGAGGCTGAACAACCAGGGGAGCTGTGCTTTTACGAGTTATTTTGCTTTTTAAACTCAAAATGGATGGGGTTTACCTATAGGCATTCTGTTTGGAAAATGCTATTGCTTGTCAGGACAAATCCTTTAGACTGTAAATCCAAGAGCTAGCTTTCCTACAGGAAACACGGGGACAGAAGCAGCTTCCAGGGGCTTGTCTGGGCAAGGGCAGCAAGGCAACATTGGCAGGGTTGCACAGGCCCACAGACCACAGTTTTGAGCACGAATGACCAACATATGAAACCTTTGCTTTTCCAGTTTTGAATTATAAGACCTGTAATCAAACAGGGCATATTGACAGGCAATGTGTAGAAGAGAATGTCTAATCTTCATTGACTCAAATTTGTTAAAAAAAGGGATTCTTACGGCTGCAAAGAAAATTTACAAAACATGATCTGGTTTTGACAAAGAAAAAAATGTAATCAGGACCTTAAACCATGAGGTTGGTTACACAGAGGGCTAAAGCATTCCTCAGTTTAGGCTTGTTCATTAAAACCTAACACTAATAGGGAACTCTGTATTATTCAGGATTGCTGTAGTGCTCAGCCTAAATCTCAGGGTAAATACTTGACTCATGTTTTCTGCTCTGGGAGTGTATTAAACAGGCAATAGAGCTGCTCCCCAAATAAAGGGTCTTGTGTCACACAGTATCCCTTTCAGCTGCTGCAGAAATCTCGCAGATCCTGCAAGGCTTCATGCCTGACTTGGCCAGAATAGCAGGACTTGGATGCAGAGGGATGCTGAATCTCTCATCCACACACCACAGATGAAACACTGGAAAGTAGGAGGGCTTTTCTGAAGTGATTTCCACTGTGGCAGCTTCTGTTAAAGCAAAGTATCTTCCCGAGCAGTTCCCAGTATCCAAGTTATTGTGGTCATACAACAGTATTTTACTCATTACATTTCCTTTTTTTTCTCTCTCTTTTGTTTGCCTTTGCAGTTTGGAGCTTTGTTAAAGCTTTATTGGGACCCTAAATTGAAACTCGGCAAAGCTAGTGAGAGACAAAGCAAAGCTGCAGCTGGAGAGAACAAACAGTAATCCCTGCCAGCACCAAGCTGTGTTTGCTCAGTAGCCTGGACTACATGGAAACAGAGATGTGGATTGAACAGGCAGTCACGTCTGCACTTGGCTGCCTGGGAGGATTCTCTTCCAGTCTCCAATGCCAGATCTGGAGACTGAAAATCATTCCCAGTAGTGCCTCTTTGGCCAGACAGTATCAGTATTACAGATCCACCATTCTTGGTTATGTATTTACTTTCTCCTTTGCAATACCCAGACAAGGCACACCAGCACCAACCCAGGGGCCTGTGGACAACAGCACTGTGCTGTGGCTAACGTGAGTACAGAGGTGGCAAAGCTGCTGTCACCTTACCTGTGCCAGCTCATGTCACAGTTTCCCAGTAACCTGGAATGTTACTGATCCAATGCCTCCCTGTTCCACAGCTTTTTCCTCTTAATACCCACAGAGATGTCTGAACTCACTGCTGGGACTCAGGAAACCTCCTCCAGTCTCCAATCAAGGTGATGGAGCAGCAGTGCTCCTTTTTTACTTATTTACAAACCGTGGCTTATTTTCATGCCCACCGTGCACCCATAAAGCACAAATCAGTGCAGAAAAAGCAGAAGGCAATGGAAACAGAAGGGTTCATTTCCCAGCTGTGTAGTCAGGGCTGTACAGAGAAGGGCTGATGTGCAGCTCCCAAGGTCTGGGCCCCTTTAATCTCTCCTTTCTGAAGGTTTGCAGTAGTTTATCATGGATTTGTAGCTTACAGGTTCACAGAATCACGGAATGTTCAAGGCTGGAAGGGACCATACTGGGTCCAGCCTCTGCCCAAGCAGGGAAATACAGGTCATGCCTTTGTTCTTGCTCTCCTTGTTAAGCAGCACTTTACAACAAAATTAGAATCATAGCAATTAATTTAGAATCATAGAATCTAAGGTTGGAAAAGACCTTTAAGATTATCAAATCCAACTGTAAGCCCAGCACACCACTGTGTCCTCAAGTGCCATATCCACACACTTTTTGAACACTTCCAGGGATGGTGACTCTACAACTGGTGATACCATTGGTTTGAACAGGCTCCTACGTGACCTTTTAAAAGTTGAAGGATGCAACACAGAAGTACAAGGTGAAATTTGCAGATAGGCAGAACTTACACTTTTAAAAAAATTGAAATTACCTGATTCAATAAATAACAGTCAGAAGACTTGGACTGTGAAAGGCCAGCAAAGAAACTTCCCTGAAAAACCAGACAGTGGGACTGTAATAGCTTGGCTTAAGAAGTTTTGGGTAATTTCTCCTGAATCTTGAATTAAGTAGGAAGCTGTTAGAGTTCTACTGATTGCATTTTTTGGTGATAGTTGAAGAAAATGTATTTAAAGGAATGATTTACACTAGGGGAGATTCAGGAATCTGGGCATACCAGGAAAAGCTTCTGCAGAAATTTCATCAGAGAGCCTTTGCTCATGAGATTTCCACATTTCTCTTTACTGTCACCAAAGTGAATGCAGTGCAAACAAGAGGGACTTCCCAAAGTTCTTCGAAAGTCTGTATTAAACCTTGGAAATGGGGGACAGGTGAGACTGCCCTGCCTGGAAATCGTCCTGCTTAAGGCTATCAGCACTGGGTGAGACTTCTTGTGTGACTGTGGTGTCCATGGGAGTGAGACTTATGAATCCCACAATTTTGGGAAGGGTCTCAAGCAGTTGGACTGAACGTGCCCCCAGTGGCTGAGGCTTTCTGGGGAGCAGAGGACCTGCTGCACCAGGGTGCAGCAAAGCATGCAGGTTCTACAGCTGTGCAGGATGTCCTGACCTGTGGGAAGTATTCATGGAGAGAGTCCATTGAGATTCCAGCTGCTGCACCTCTGGAAATCTTTACCAAACAGAAAGGATTTAACCAGAGAAAAGCAGTGCATATGTGGCAGTCTCGAGTTCACCTATAATTTCCAGCACTTTCAGGCATTCTGGCACAACCTCCACACCCAATCACCCAAATTAGCTTCCTGTTGGCTTTAATGAGCATGTAGAGCCCAATATGAGTGTCCTGGGAGGCCTGTGTGTGTGTGCCTTCTCACACATGGAATTCTCTTTACCTTCATCTGGAAAGATGACTAATTTACTCCCAAGCTATATGTAATGTTTGTGTACAACAGTCTGGGAATGCTGCTCCTCACAATCCTACACATGGGGCACATTTCCAAAATTACATTCCCAGATCCCTTTTACCTTTTACCCCAGATTTCTGACCCACTGGTTTAGGTTTCTCTTTGCCCACACTGTGCCTGCCTCAAGGGTGTCTAAAAGGCTTATGGTGGCCAAGTGCTGCAAAAAGAGGAACTTGGTGTCTTCAGAACAACACCCCAGAGCTTGGAGCAGATCTCCCATGGCAGTTGTTGGGTTGGTTGTCCTTACTCCCTACTCCCACATCCTGACCTCCCTGGCTGCCAAGCTCCATGTCCACTGGGGCAATGCTGGCTGGTGCTTGCAGGTATTTTCCTACAGTCTCCACTCCTCCTCTAGCTCAGCAGATGCAGTTCTGTCAGTTCACATTCACAAATGCTGTGATTTATTTGATGCACAGATCGGCACATTCATGCATTTACTGCAGGCAGTAAACCTCAGGCCTGGCGTGTATTTGCAGATGCATTTATGTAATTAAACATTTAGGGGTAATTACTCTAATTGCCTAGCTTGACTTGTTAAGCCTCCCATTCTGAAGATGAAATTCGTTTACCTAAAGAGGCTTCATTTTCACAGTCCCCTTCATTCATATCTGTCCCTTACACAGCTGAGGGCTTTGCCATACCCCCTTTCCCTTACATGAGAGGCAGGCAGTGACTAAGGGCTGCTTGATCCTCACACCTGGATGCTCGTGTTACACAGGGGCTGCAGTCAGGAATGTTCTGGTGTGTTTGCTGGCACAATTTCCAGTAGTTATCTAACCCAGCTGTAGCCTGGCATGGTCACCCCCCTCTCTGTCCCTCCACTCAACACCCAGCACAGGCTGCAGAGCCCTGTGAGGCTGTGCAATGTGTGTGTGTGCATCCGTGGAGGAGCTAATCCCTTGTGCCTGCAGAACTCCCTGGTCTGTGTGTGCACAGATGAATCTGCAAATGAGAGAACACTCTGCTTTGGGCACAAAGACCTTGGTGTTATAAACCTCAAACCTCAGCATATGGGCTGTGATTTCGCATTTTGACTATTTAGATAAGAGCATGCTGCCTGTTGTATTACTCTTTACACAGGCTCAGGTTTAATCACTGGTGTGCCAAAGGGAGATATGCCTTCATTCTTGCAATAACTCTGTGCTGCTTGCACTGAGCTGAAGGGTCTGAAAGGAATGGAGCTGTTGTAATCATGCCCCAACACTCTCAGGCTTTCTGAAGAGACAGACTTTCCCACGTGGATCATGCAGTGCCCTGATCAGCCCTACCCAGCAGCCTTTTGCTAGAGGGTGAATTTTTGTTTCCCCAGATTGGCTGGCTTTCACAACTCTTTTCAGCACATGTAGAAATTACTCTCAGAAAAATCACCAATGGATCCAGAGCAGAGAAATAGATAACCAGTTCTTAGCTCTGCAAATGCACTGACTTGCCATGCCTCAAAGCTATGACACAATGAAAATTAAAATAAAAAGTACAGATGGGTGTTGTCTCTATAGCCTTTCTTCTCTTTCTGGGCTCTGGGCAGCTGGGCTTCTAGCAACTCCTACATTTATTTGGACAGGTGGAAAGAAGAATGAGGCAAACTCATTCATCCTCTTTTAATTCTCTGAAATAGCTCTTAATGAGATGTTATTGTCTACACAGCACACATAAAACAGGCAATGATCCAACACAAAATTTCATGGTCCTGTCCTTTGGAAAATTTATCTAATTTGCATGTGGGTTTCATGCACCCACAATACACATTCCAGACTTCTATGAATAATAACAAATACCCTTTATAACATGCCAAGGCACGGTGTCCCAGCATGAGAACAAACCTTTCCTTGGAATCCAGAGGTAGCTGCTCCTGCCTGGCACTATGTCCCTGTACCACTAGGTGGCTTTTCCACCTCACAGTTTGTACCTCTTTCTCCAAAGTCACTACAAGTACGGGAAATCTGCTCCTAAATGCAACCATCAAACCGGTGGGAAAGAGAGAACAAAGCTAAGGCATCCTTCAGCCGTGATATAATCCAACGAAAAGCTATGTTATCACAGCAGCCTGGTACTGATTCAAAGTCAATATACTCTGCTCCCAGGGGCTTTTTGCTGGAGCTTGGCACCACATGGATGCAGGAACACAGCTTTTGGTGGGCACAGAGCACGGGCAAGAGCCGTCTGTGTTATCTCAGTGCATGTCTGAGCTGATCTTTAGGTTACAATTATCCTAATCAAAATTAAGTTTTGATTTTTCACGCTCAGACAGATGCATCGTGATCTGTGCTTCTGCTTTGGCCTGGCACAGTTTGAACCTGTGAGTGCTGGCAGTGCTTCCTGGCCAGCGAGTGCCTCAATTTGTGGCTTCACTTGCTGAAAGGCACTGGCCGAGTGGTAAACCTCTGAACAACCTCTGATCTCTTGGCTGTCCCTCAAGCTGTATTATCTCTGCAAACATGCACTTCCCTTCATCTCTATATAATAATCTTCTCCCAACAGAGTAATTAAAAATCAGTTCCATGTCTTTTCCTTAGCTTCTTCCAGCTAAGCATTTTGCAGCTTCCTCTCCTTGTGCTAACAAGTCTGTAAATTTTGTCCAGTGACTTTATTTTCCTCTAATCAAACTCTTTGCTCCTCTGTCAACTCTGCTCTTTATGCAGAACGTTTTTCAAGTGAAACACTCTCCTCCTCTTCACCTCGTGGGGATTATTCATGTGGCTGAAGAGTCCTTGGGACATGTGTGCTGTGCTGTGCTGCTTTTACTGTTTTGCTATACTTTGACATTCATTTTCCAGCACAATAAAGAAATATTGTTATAATTCAGTATTCTCAATTATTTTGACTGTAGTTGGACCACACAGGAAAGAATGTGGAAACAGCTTTTTCAAAGTATCAATTTTATTTTTTCAAGGACTGTATGGGCAGTTTATACCTTAAATTTTAATTGCTTGTGGTAAGGAAACATCAGTGGATTCAGTGTAATAATATTTTTCTGCAGGAGTGCCAAAGATCCTGCATCTGAAATGATACATGGGAATCAATCACAAAAGCAGGTTTTCATTGCACTTCGCTGCAACTTTTTTTGTCACTTTTCACCAGTTGATTTACAAAGGAAATCAGTGTCCTTATTTCACTGTTACTGGTACAGAAGCACAGGGAGAAAAAAGGGCTTGATAAGGTTTATTCTTCCTAACAACATGACTGCTTGCAGAGGGGTTATAGACTTCTGGCTCATCTTGACTTCATTTGGAGTTAAGAGAGCCTTGAGGGCCTATTAAAAAACTATCAACGTTCACCTAAATAATTTCTTTACATTTCAATCTATTTATTGTCTTTACAGGGAGTATTTCAAGGCTAAGAAAGGAAACTGCATCTTAATTCTATTAGCAGTAGGCCCACATGCTTCTCAAAAGTAATTCCAAACATTTTATGACCTTGTCAAGATTCAAACATGTTCCACTTCCAGCACTGAGTGCCTTCCCTGTGACTTCAAAGGAATGTGTGAGCACGATGCTTAAAGATAATCTCTTGCAGAAGCACAGCACTGGTCAGTATCTTTACTGGAAATTAAACATTTCATGGTGGGGTATTACAAAGAGGTATTATTTTGTAATGACACACTTGGGAGAACAGTGTGACTACCTTTAATTTGGAGATCACTTCATGCTGCAAGCCTACACAGACTGTCTTGTAAGAAATACCTCTTAAAGTAAAAGGTGGCATTTTCTAAGGTCTTTGTTTAAATGCCACCCAGGTTCTTGCATGCAGGGCTCCTCCACCTCTGTGTGAAAAGAGCAGTTATATCAGTAACTGTATGTGGTCAAAAAAAGCTGCTGAAACCAGAAGGCTATAAATGACTATTTACATAAACCTTTTAAACTTCAGGTTTTAAACCACTGAAGCCAAAATATATAACTCAAGCCAGACTTGCTGAAGGCATGGCTCAGGTTCAGTGAGACAGATCATAAAACTTAGACAGGCTCACACAGAATCTGATCTGAGTTTCAAATTTGTAATTTATGCTGGTTTGAGGTTTTCTTGCAAACATTTTGCATGCCCTAACAAATACAACTGCATTTTAGTTTTTACAGTGTCAGGGGTGTTTGAGCAGCAACACACCCTTCAACCCTGCTTCAAGGGATTTGGTGCCTGTGTTCAGGGCCAGTGCTGTAACCTGGGACAAGACTGCAGGGAAAAGAGCTGTGAGAAGTCTCCTCCAGGCTGGGATTTGCCTGGCCTTGTGCCTGATCCTGCCCTGACCTCCTTGACTTGCCTTCCTGGCTTGAGCATTGCCCTTCCTCCCTGCTGTGGTTTGCACAGCCATTGGTGGGCTGCAGCTGATTCCAGCTGGTGTCACCAGGGCTGTTCTGTTCACCTTGCTGGGGTGCTGCAAGGCTGTGCCCCAACAGACACTGAGCTCATAATGAAAGAGCCTGACATGTGGCTTTTCCAAGCACTTCTTTCAAGAATGAAACCAGCTTATTAAATTACAGAAAAAAAATCTTAATCAATGTCTTCATTAAAAGTCTTGCAGGTAGTTGTCTTATAGTTAAACAGTAGTGTCTGACACTTGAGTGAAGTCCTGTTTGCCAGGAATTCACTGGACATGGTTTGCAATAGCAGCATGATGATGATGAAGAACAAGCTCTTGTAACATCTAGATGTGATTTCCTTCTGGACACGGAAGTCTTGGTCCCATTTTAGTGAGGGTTTTCTAGAAGGGTGGTGATTTTGTTAGGCAAAGGAGCTGTTCTTATTACACCTGAAATATGTCTGTTAGTCATTGCTGCACCATGTTTGCCTTGTTCTCCACATGGAGAACATATTCTTTGGATATGTTGCTGTTGGCGTGAATGTCAAATCTTGCAGACTCAGAGGCTGGAAATTTCTCTAGGACAGAAGGGGAAGCTCTATTTACACACTGGATAATATGCAGAGGCCTGTGATTGTATCTAGGAAGTTTTAACTTTACTTATACTTTGTTTATGATTTGGTTTTGTAAATGATATTGGATAATTATTATCTACTCATCCAAGGACATATGTTCTCAAGGAACTGTGTCACCCTGTGTCTCCAGTTTCTTAATGAAGTCCAAGTCCAAGTTCATAAGGAAAAATGAGGAAGAGTCCTGTCCTGTGTAGGATTTACAAGCCATATCCAAGAAAGAAACTATTCTATTGAGGGAGTGATTCTGTCTGGTGCTTTTTTT
>VWYP01018216.1:138014-173009 GCA_013400435.1 Pycnonotus jocosus | reverse complement strand
CTGGTTCTCTTTTTTTTTTTTTTTTTTTTTTCTTTTTTTTTCTTTTTTTTCCTTTCTTTTTTTTTTTTTTCCCTGCATAACAAAACAAATCCAATTATGCTCTTGTTATTGGCATTGTCAGGAGAACTCTGCCAGTGCTTTTCTGCAGTTGGCACTTAAAAGCTGGGAAAAAAAAAAAAAAAAAAGAAAAGAAAGAAAAAGAAATATAGTAACATGACCCTGGTCCTACCATATGACCAGAAGTGTGAGCACTCCACTGGTGCTGGTAGGATTAAGGAGTAGGAGAGAAGTGGTTGTACAGCTTGTGGCTGCAGAATCTCTGCCAGACACCCTATGTACACAAAGTCAAAGGGACTTTTAAGAGTTCTCCTGACTGCACATGTGGGTGAAGTATCAACCAAACCAATGCAGGGGAAAAGGCAGACAGAGCTAATGAGAACAAGGCATAATACAAAAAGTGTATGGGCACAGATATACAACATACAGAGGGAGACAGCACTGCAGTCAAAAGGAAAAATCAGATTCCAGAAAATGAGCACTTCCAGCCTAGAAGAAATAGCATAAAACCATCTGATTAGCCAGAGAACCTGCAAATTTTAAGACAAAGTGCATGTGACAACTCCAGCCCCTTCATAATAGTATTTTATCTTCCTTTGTTGTCTAGCTAAGCTGGTTTGAAAAGCCCCTTCATCAGCAGTATGTAATTTCTAGCACAATAAAGGTGCAAAACTACCCAATCCTTAGGATGCTTCAGTCCTTAACTGATGAACCTACATTGCCAGTTCCTCCAGTCATGTTATAAACATCTTTTTTTTTTTTCCTAAAATAACGTGATCAAAAAGTTATGTGGTCTCCTACTGCCTCCAAACTTAACTTCATAAAAAAATGCTTCTCCTACTATACATCATCTTTTATTGGTTTCTTTTCAGGAGCCACAGCAGATCACGAGGGGGGTATCAGAAGACATAGAGGCAAACAAGCACAGAGCTGCTACATCCTCAAGTTATGCTTCAAGCATGGTTGCTCCACAGCTCTGTGAATCAGCAGTCTTGTGTTCTTGGCCAGTTTCTACCATTTACATATCCTGACTCCAAACCTACAGCTGCATGACTTGTTTGCATGACTATCTCACTGAACTCCAAGGGCAGGACTTTGAGGGCCTCCAATTGCAACTCCCAGTACCTGTGGGAGGCAACATCTGATCAAAAGCCTCTGCTCCCTCCTCAGCCAAAGCAGTGAAGTTCCATCAAATGTGGATCTCCAACACCCCAATCACAGAACTACTTGCAGAGCTAGATCTCTTTCCATTCCTCTGCCAGAGGCCTTAAAATCAGGAGGGATGGAAGACACAATACCCTGAATTATGCCATAACTGAGTGGCTACAGCAGCCTTCTGACTCATGAGTGGTTTGCATCCCATCAGGCCAAGATGAAACTGAATTGAGATTTCCCACTCCCTTGCTGACTATATTTATTAAGATATTATGGGAAGGAAGCTCTGCTGCTTCTTTTCCCTAACCCTTTTTACAGAAGACTGTGGTTTTTCTGTGAATGGCACTGGCTCAGTGCTACAAGGCTCTGAGTGAGCATGGCAGAGTGGGCTTCTCCAGGGATTACAGAGGAACTTTTTATTACTCTGGGATACAGTCATGCCTTTGCTGTGTTCTTGAATCAGGCTGAGGCTCTGGCCCTTCTGATCACTGACACCTGTGCAGGTATGGGCAGCCCAGTTTAGTCACCTGGGGAGCTACCAGGACAGCTGGTGATAGGAATTTTTACATATCTCTAGACTCAAACAGCTGCCACAGCAGAAAACAGTTTCCCTGATAGATATCTAGAAGATAGATAGTTTTCTTGAACTTGGCCAGATGAATCCACCTGAGTCCCATTTCTGATGCCCAAAGTAAACATTGTAGAACCTATCCATCATGACAGTGCATTTATTTAATGACTTGCATGTCTGAGGGCAAGTCACATAACCCTATGCATTTTAACTCACCACTCCAAACATCTAATTACTTCATGATGATATTTTAAGGATTAATTTACATTTGAGGAAATGGCTCAGGGTCCCCAGGGAAATGGTCACAGCACCAGACCTGCTGGAGTTCAAGAAGTGTTTGGACAACGCTCTAAGATACATTGTGTGGGGTGTCCTGTGCACAGCCAGGAGCTGGACTTTGATGATCCTTGTGGGTCCCTTCCAACTCAGGATATTCTGTGATTCTGTGATTCTGTGATTCTGTGAAATATCACAGACACACACATAATTCTGAGCACTTTCTGTGTAATTAAAAAGAGCAGCAAGTATTACCCTGAGAGCGAGAGCTGGCAGAAGCACCGGCTCCATCCTAAATACTCGTCATACAGGTTCTGAATCGCCCTGGGATGCACGGGTTGCATTACCTGAAAAAGGGTGCAGCAGTAAGGCAGGCAAGTTGTTCTGAGTATCACCATGTGTGCTGGGCACACCTGGCCTTTCCCTGAGAACCTCCCCAGGACTGGGATTATGTAACACTCTGAAGATGGAAGACTGATGGAGGGGGATTGCTGGCATTTTCAGCAGATTGAAAAAAAATGGCTCTTGGCCATGTCATGGATGTTCTCAATTCACCTGCAACAAACAGGACCACAATGAGAGTGAATAAATATTGGCTATCACATTGTTAAAAGGGCTTAGAAATGTCCTTCCCTGGCAAGAGCTCTGACCACTTGGCATTTTTATCAAAAGCGGTCATCCTGTCCTCTAAAAAAGTACCAGCTACACAATTTTTTGTAAAAGTAATCATAACTGGCTACTGTAGATCCTGTATGGCACTCAATGCAAGGTATCTCCGTTTTAGTCCTGCTTGAGGTGTGGGATGGAGTTTCAGAGCCATCTCCACACTTGGTTTGCTACCAGCCAGCTCCAAACAGCTCCCTCATCTGCCTGTAGATCTCCTGGTCTGTCTGTCTGTCTGTCAAGGCCTTTTCCAGTGAATGATTCCATGAATGATGAACACATTTTCAAAACTGTGGCTTCTTTTCCTCCTCTGAATAGAAAATGAATAAATGTTGTCAGAAAGGACCCTAGGGAACCTTTCACTCCTCCTACTCAAGGGATGAGTAACTTGACACACCCTTGAACATGAGTCTGCTCCATTTCATAATCTTGGCAATTTGTGATCTTCCAAGAAAAGAAGTCCAGAACTGTCTAAAGCACACATCTGTGAATGCAAAGGCAAATTCCCCTCAGCTGTACATCTTATACTTTGCATCCTGATTCTCTCAGCATATCAAATCCCTCTTCCCTAGGGATTTATTTGGCACATCTGTGCCTTGCCTAGTTACCTACACATGAACTTTTGAGCCTGATGGGAAGATCTGAACATGCTCCTCCCTTTCATGTCACAGGATGCCACGTGGTGAACTTTCTGTTCCTGCTCTTCAGGCTGATTCCCATGAATTCCTTCCCATTCTCGTGGTATGGTGTGCATCCCTTTGATGATTCCAAGGAATCAGAATGGCTCTAGTTTCTTGAAAAGGAGCTTTTTTTGGTTTTGGGGGTTTTTTCCCCACAAAGCTGTAATTCTTAGGATGTGATCACCTTGTTAGGTGCCCCCCACCTCTGTGATGCCCTAAGAAGAGGGTTGTTTTCACCCTTGGCCTTTGAACTGTCCCATCAGTGAGCAGGTTCTGTTCCTGGGGAACCAGGAGAGGGATCCCTGCTGCTCTCAGCGTGCTCCAACAAGAATCTTCCTGCTCCCAGGAGTTCTCAGCAGCTGTTTGCCCCTGCAGCACAGTTGGCTTTCAGACACGGATGTAACTACCACTCCTGCACACAAAATGCAGCCCAATGTGCAGTAATTGATGTGAGCCAGTGTGCAAGAACTTACTCCTTTCTTAAAGGACAGGCATCTTTAAGGGATCTGCAGAAATTGCAGGGATAAAAAGGCTGAAAGCACAGTTTAACTACCAGAGTGCAGATGATGTGTGGAAGAAGGAACCCTCTAATTCTGGGCTTTAGGTTAATGAAGGGCTGTGCACAAGTTTTGGTTGTTTGGGGTTTTTTTAATTCTACCCCTCCTCTGCTGTCTTGCTAGTAATAAAATATAGCTATAAAATAACACAGTGATGGCACCCAAACACGTGCAGGCACAAGTTAGCAACTTGCTCCTTCCATAGAAAAATGTTGTGGATAATAAAGGAAAGCATGGGAATGAAAGCACAGTCAGTTATTCCAAGTGAAAACAAGCAATTCTACAATTTTATCCCTTGTAGCCAGAGTGAAGAAACAACTTCCAGAAATGAGACTTTTACACCCACAACTAGGTGTTAGTGGGTCAAACTTTAGGAAAAAAAGGAACCTAAACCTCCTCCTCTTTTTCTATTTTTTTTTATTATTATTTTGTGGTTCTAGAAAAGAGCAAATGTACTCTGCCCACCTGCAAAGCAACCAATGTCTCCCCTGCCTCCCCAAATTTAATTATTTTCAATTCTAAATCCTGGGATGAGGAAGCAAAAAGACCAAGGGTTTATTGTTGCTTTAGGATTTGTTAGTCTCTTTGAGAAACCATCGGGGGAAAAAAAATCTTCATTTTCTCACCACACAGTCAGAGCGTCACTGAATTAAAAATTTAAAATTACAGGAACATGGGAAAATGGAAGAAATGGAAATATAATGAAACTGTTACCAAATCAGTATCTTTTTCCCTGTAGTAAAATTAAGGGGGTGGTAATCACATGTTCCACTCCCTCACAGAGTTGTTCTGATGCGTTGCCAATTAAGAACTGTAAGAAACTGAGATAAGTGTATTTTCAGATAATGTTGAAAATGGAATAATCTCATTTTTAACACAACAGAAACACTCCTTAAATAATGACACCTTATCTGAATTGTGTTTGAGATGGCAGGGTTAAATACATGGATTTAAGTTCACAGAAGAATGAAAGGACTATAAAAACTGCATTCCTAGAACAACTTTAGGGAGGAGACTCCACCACTGCAGTCTCTTTTACTACTTATTTTCAACTTTTTCATTCTTGTTTGCTGTAATGAATCACAGCATTGCACACCTGGCATCTGCATACAATGACACTGTCACTAAAATTCTGTGCCTTTCCCAGATTATGTGCCAATACAGACATGCAGAGAAAAAAAAAAAAGAAAAACCAACCCAAGCAGCTGGGCAGACTCTGGAATGATGGGCACACTTGGCTCTCATCTAAATGAGGCAGCAGTATAATGAGAAATACATCTTGTGACATGAGGACATGTGCTGCTGTGCCACCCTGGGCTAAAATAGCAACACACCAAAGCCAGCTGATCCCATTCCCTGCAAAATCCAAGCTTGTAACTCCAAAGCAAAACATCCACCATTCAAACAAAGCCTGTGCTTTCTGCTTTTGGTGCTCCTGGTCCTATTGCTAAGGTAATGTTGTTTGGGCCTTCATCTTTCAATTTATCCAGTCTGCCAAGGGATCAGATTTCTGAGGTGCCCAGTGACCTTTCCCTGTCATATCCAAATGCCAAAGCACAGTGTGCACACAATTTAACAGATTAACAAAGTAAATAATGCAGGCAGAGTGTTATAAAACACCACCAACAAAAAAGGTTCTCTTGCATACAGAACTTAGAGCATTATCCTGCAGAAATAAATGCATAACCAGACTAAATTGAAATCAGGAAATTGCAGCAAGTCATTGAATTAATTTTTTATTGCAATGGTAAAATTTTTAGCATAGCAATTAGAACACCACCAAAAACCAAAACAAAACAAAAGGAAACAAAAACTCCTAAAACCCACAAGAACCAAACCTTATTCTTTCCAAACTACTGAGGATTTTGGGGGGTATTTTGTCCATGCAGAATGATGTGGTTATTACACCTTATCTAAGAGAAGTGCTACCTTGGCTCATTACATACATTTTTACTAAAGACAGCTAAATTCCTTAAAGTTCCATTGAAAATGCCATCACTAAGATTCATGAGCAGTAACTTTTAGAGAGATAAGCAATATTTTAATACCTTAAATTGCTTACTAAGAAAAGTACTGTGCAGGACTCAGCAACAACCAAGTACAGCCTAGAGTGAGCTGGAAACCCTTCAGTCTGTTCTTTCTCTCACTGTGGTAATGGTACATTAGCACTTCTCCAGCTCCTTGACTGAGCTATTGCAATAGCTCATGCTCAAGAGCAAATTAAAACACTCCCAGGCCTTTTTTTTTTTTTTTCTTAGAGCAATAAGCATTAATTAGAAATAAAATCCATTTTCCCTTATTCTCTCATGTATTTTTCAAGACTTATAATAAACCTTATAATAAATACATTCTTGCCTTCTCAAATCTGGGCTCGCCAATTTCTTTAAAAATTAATAACAAACCTGATATGGTTAGCACACTTTACTCATTGACATTCAAAAATCATCTAAAATGAAGCTTTCCTCTGACTCTAGGCACTTTAACATCATTAATAATATAACACAACTCTAGCAGCATTAGGGTAATTATTTCAAGGGGAAGGCAGTCCTTCAGACCTCTATGGATACTCCTTTCCATCCTTCTTCATTCTGGGAAATAATCTTAATTCTCTTGGCAAAATGCTGTCCTACATGCCTTTGGCACATAAAGATGACTGGATTCAAGCTGTTTCTGGTGATGACAGGAAACAATCCCCCAACCCTGGAGAACATCCTGACACCTGCTCCTTCTGTTTTGTTAGGACAGGAAAACAACTGGCTTCTGCTGACCGGGATAAACTGGTCTGCAATTGTTAAAAGCTCTAGAAGGCAGAACTGGTGTTTTAAACACCAGTGCTCATCTAAGCAAGATGTTCTGCTCCAAAAAGGAACTCCTGGTGCTGTTCCTATCACTTGGGCAGGGCTGTGACAGCAGCAGCTCTAAATGTGATGTGTTCTGCGCCTCCTTTGCCATCGATTCCCACAGCTGTCTTGTGAAATCCCGCCAGCCTGCAGAACACGGCGGCGAGTGCACTGCTTTGCCAGGCATCCTTGGAAATGCATGTTATGGGTGTCAGCTCAGGCAGCCCTTGTGTGCTGAGCTGAAACGGATCCAGTACAGCCTTGGGGCCATCTTCTGCAGATACTACAAAGAAACACAATTTCTGTCCAAGTTCAGGGCTAGGGCAAACCCCACCCCTCTCTTGGAGTGCCCACTGCAATCGTTACTTGTCTTAAAATGCACAGAGGTAATTTAAAAGCTCCCTCAGTATTACTGTCGTGCCATTTTCACACTAACAGTTCAAAGTCAAAGTAAACAAGTTTCAGCCACACACACAGACACTTTCTGCTTTTTTAAGTTACCAAGCATATACCATAAAGACAAGTCTTGCTTTGTAATTGCTGATTTTTCCCCTCTGTACAGTTATTCAGATCTCATTCCAGAATTCGTCATCTGGTTAATTAACAGATTTCAGTTTGTTCTGTGTTTAAGGGGAGATTGTTTGTGGCTTGACTCTGGGAAAATGCACAAATGAGGCAACAGCTTGTTTTTCAGCTCCTGTCTTTGCATTTTCTGCCCAAGAGCCAAGGAAGCATGTAAATTAGGAAGCACATGCATCTTGCAGGATTAGCATTTCTCAGAAGGGAGAGAAATGACAGCACACCTTCCAGTCTCAAGACAGAAAAACTGATCATGTACCATTTCGGGGGTGGATTTTTTCATGTTTCTCTGCCAAACTACTGATCTGAAATCTTATTTTTATTTCATTCATCCCTCTTTCAGTAACAGCAGCTCCTCTGTTGGTAATATAATTGCTTATATTATGATGCCTCAGGTGAGGTTAAGGCTATACGATGAAAACATATGTCACATACAAATATTCATAATGTACAATATAGGAAATCTATCAGGATTCATTTGGTGCAGTTACCTGAGCACTCTGCATAATAATCCCATAAGAAATATTTCACAATGTGAACATCAAATATGTCAAATTGCCTCAAGGCCAAGAGAACCAGAATGCACCAAATGAATTTTCTTGTAAGGATCTACTCCTTCAGAGATTTAAATTAAAATGCAAAGAAATTTTCCCAAGTAATCCCAAGAGAGTAAATTTAGGAAGGAAAAGGCCAAAACCTTTAGATATATTCTTAGTAAATATATTCTGCAGCCAAAAGCTTAATTCAGATCAGCTTTTTTATGGTGCATAGGTATTTCAAGGCAAAAAAGAATTGATTCTAATGCTTATGGTAATAAATGAAATGTCTGCTTCTGGCACTTAGAATTTGAAACACAATGGTCCCAGTAGATCAACTTAATGCTGTGCTTATCATGGGCCATCAGATTTCAACCTGCATTCATCCAATAGAAGAAAGCATAAACTTCTGTTCAGCTAAAAACTAATTTTCAGAAATACATCTAATCTTCAACAGAAGACATGAAATGATGGCAAATCCTCAGCTTCTCTTGGGAATGTGTTCTGGTGGTTAACCATGGAAAAATATGTGTTGTATTTCCTATTTGAATTTGTCTGGCTTTTGCCTCTGGCCATTGCTTCTTATTATGCCTTTCTTCAATGGATTAAAGAACCCTTTAATATCCTGTACTTCCCCTCAGGAATGTTCCTATACACTACAATCAAGTCACCTCCCAATTCTCTTCCAGATAACTTTAACAGCCTGAGCTCTTAAAATATCCCAGTGTAAGGCATTTTCTCCAACCACTAGAACATTTTTCTTCATTTTTTGTCTCTCTCTTATTTTCCAGTGTGCTTCTTAAAATCTGAAAACCAGCACTATATGCACTACCTTGTGTTGATGTTATTGAGGTCAAACATGAGAGGTAAAATAAACACTTTTTAATACCTTTGTTTATACATTGATTAATCCTTTTCTGCCATAGCAGCATACAGGAGAGCCCTTATCTGATTGCCTACTTATCTGACCTTTAAATCCCTCTCAAAGTCATTACCTTCAGAGTCTTCTATTTTCCAGCTATGGTCTCCATAGTTGGGTTTTAAGATACACAGCTATTTGGTGTGATGAATAAAAATTCACTAGGTTTGAACAAGCTGCTTGTACAAACTGTATTGATCAGTGCCTCATCATCACAATTATTTACAATTCCATTAATTCTGGAGCAGAATTTTTGCAGCAGCAGGTCTGGATCTGCTTCCAGATCATTGCTAAAAATGTCATAGGACATGGAACCTGCTACTAGGACCTTTTTAGACGCCATCTCTTTCAACTAAGTTGTCACACAGATTTCTTCTTGAGATATGGCAGCAAATTCCATTTGTATGGTTTGTTGGCACTGTATGAGGAGAATATCATGCAGCACCAAGTCAAGTACCTCCTCAAAACAGTACTGATAGCTATTTTAACTAAAACACTGTAAATCTGCATCATATTCCTTTGTTCCAACTTTGTATTATTTGAATTCCACATCAGGGTTCTATTTTGGTTAGGATAACTGTTAAGATAACCAGTTGCTTGGGTCATATTGTTCATCCTTTTAAAAATGGCACAAAGCAACAGATTTCACTTGTTTAACCTCCTGATTTTAAGGCAAGATACAAATACATAGCAGCGGCATCTGTAGTACAGATTCAGAAGCAACAGCGAGCAGAGGTGACCAGAGATCGCATTTCTCACAGCATTTCCAGCATGGAAACCGCAGGAACTGTGGACTTGCAAAGTACCTGCTCACAAATATCCCGGTCCTGCTGAACTCCCAGCCATGCACACACACACTTAAGGAGATGTGGAGTCTCCTCCCGACTTTGGAGACGGGATGAGACACGACTCCTTGCCTCAGGCACTGCAGAACCTCCCTGAGCGGCTCCGCAGCCGTGGTCACTGCCTGCCTCCATCGCCAAACCGGCCTGACCGCCGGGGCCGTGACCACTCGCAGCCTCCGCTTTCCCTCTCGTGTTTACACCACCAGATTTAGGCTCCGGGAAATCTTAAGTAGCACCACGGGAGGTTTAGGTTGGACATTAGGAAGAACTTCTTCACGGAAAGGATGATTAGCTATTGGAATTGCCTGCCCAGGGAGCGGGTGGAGTAACTGTCCCTGGAGGTGTTTAAGGAAAGACTGGATGGGGCAATCAGTGCCATGGTCTGGTGGACAAGGTGGTGATCGGCCACATGCTGGACTCGGTGATCTAAGAGGTCTCTTCCACCCCAATTGATTCTGTGTTTGTATAAGAAGGAGAAAGAGAACGCTCGAAAGCGCCGCAGCATCGCAAAGCACCCCACGAGCCGCCCTCCGCCGCCTCTGCCCCTCACGCTCGAGGCCGCCTCACGCCGCGCACCGCCTCGCGCAGTGCCGAGCTCCGATTGGCTGCACCGCCCATGGGGGCGGGACCGAGAGAGAGCTGCAGCCAATCCGCGGCGCGATGAACGTTTCCCGAGGGGTGGGGGCTGCGCGCAGGCGCGGCGGGGCGGGGCCGGCGCGGGCGTGAGGGAGGGAGCGAACGGGGCGGGCGTGAGGCGAGCAGGGAGCCAGCGGCGGGAGGGATCGGGGGAGGAGAGGGTAGTCCTGCGGTATCCGCGGCTCCGCGCCTTCCAGCGGGTTTCTCTTCAGGGAACGGCTTGCTTTTTCCGCGGAGCCCCCGTCCCCTTCTCTGCCCCTCAGACGAAGTCCCCCGCCGCCCTCAGCCTGCCCCCGGTCCCGCCGCTATGTCTCTCGGCCAGCGCCTGGCCCGGCTGGCCGCCCACCTGCAGGACCCGCGGAAAGTGGCCGCGTTCCAGCGGCTCTGCGGGGTGGAGGGGCCCTCGGGCTGGGCCGGCGCGGAGCAACGGGGGCCGGTGGCGAACGGTGGCCCCGCGGGCGGGCAGGCGCATCCCACTGGGAACGGGGCCGTGCACGGCGAGGCGGGAACCCCGCGGCGCTGGAGAAGGAGGCCTCGCCGAAACTCGCTGACGGAGGAGGAGGACGGCAGCCAGGAGTTCGCCACTCGCAGCCGCTTCCTCTACTATCTGTTCAGCCTGGGCACAGAGCTGGGCAACGAGCTCTTCTACATCCTCTTTTTCCCTTTCTGCATCTGGAATGTGGACGCCTGGCTGGGCCGGAGGCTCATCATCATCTGGGTGTGGGTGATGTACCTGGGGCAGTGCACCAAGGATGTGATCCGCTGGCCGCGTCCTGCCTCGCCGCCCGTGGTGAAGCTGGAGGTCTTCTACAACTCTGAGTACAGCATGCCCTCCACCCACGCCATGTCGGGCACCGCCATCCCCCTGGCGCTCCTGCTGCTCAGCTACGGCCGCTGGCAGGTAATGCTCACACCTCCGTGTCCTCATCCGTGCGCTTTCCAGTCCCGGGCTGTAAGGATGTGACAGACCTGATTTCTCTTCAGGAGGGGAGGTGGCTGAGTTTGGCTGGGAAAATGTGAGATTCGTACATCTTTTTCCTTGCCTCACTCTTTTTTTTTTCCTTTTTCTTTTTTTCCTATGATTTAAGCGAGTGCTCAGGTAACGAGAAGTGTTCTAGTAATTCTGTCTTGTGAATGGAAGTTGTGCTGGCTTTGGAGATTAGCTCAGCACACATGAAAAGTCTGCGGTAACAATCTGCGTTTTGTTCCTGTGAGGGGTTTTTTTCAGCTTGTCCATTTGCGTAAAGTTTGGATAAGCATCCAATGTTTTTACAGGCATTTGGTTTTACAGAGTGAGAATTTGGTGGAGAGCCAGTAACTAAAGGGCTTTTTGTTGATCCTTCTTTGCTTCGAGTCACTTTGTAGCGCCACTGAGTTGTAGCTTTAGCCTTTTCTTTAACGATTTTCATTAACCACAAGCTGGAAACGACTCTGGTATTTGTACTTTCAGGAGGTTCTACAATCTATCAGTGTGTACGTAATTAGCAGGAACTGATAATCTGTGATACTTCCAGCACCTTCATTCAGCAGAATCTCTAAAATCTGGCTATTCACTTGGGGTCAATAGATAAGTTAAAATAACGCTGTTGATCGCCTGGTTTACGCAAGCAGTGGCATGTGCTTTGGCGCTGGCTGCTGGAAGTATGGCAACAGCAGCAACTCCAAAGAAAGCACATCCAGCTCTCTGAATCACTGCACCAATTCCAGTTGTAGCTGAGGGAGAACGCTTTCCCAGATAAATGTCCAGTGCAGCGTTTTGCTGTGTAATGTTTAAGAAGTTAGGCAGTAATTCGACTCTTAAGTTGTTGATGTTTACTAATCCTTACTGTAATACCTGCCTGGTTTAAGTTGGATATAAGTCATGTTGGTAAAGAGGAATAACTCTGACTGTAGGCTTCGTGCAGGAGCTTGCTTAATGCTTGTCTTCCCAGTTGCTGGTAACAATCACCAGTTGTCTGCTGGCGCTGCCTGACACTTTGTGGCTCTATCTCAGCATCTGGAATGGGTGACTGAAAAGAATGAGATGATTTAGGGTTAGAGATTTTATTTGGCCTCTCTAACCAAAGATATGTATCTGTTTCTACAAGGTGAATGCATGTGCCCAAGAGGAAGCTCTTAGGGATTCATATTTACTATGAAATGGTGAAGTATTATCTGCTGGATTTATGCAGGCATAATAATCACATATATATATATAATAATAATGTCGTGTTTTGTGAGTGTTCAAAATAAATATTTGAAGTTTTGCCGCTGAGATGCTTCATCTCAAATCTGTTTTTATTAAATGCCCCAAATCTATATATTTGATTATTGCTTGTCGGATGTGTCGGGCTGGTGTCATTTGGAAGAACAAACTGGGTTTGTGTTTCTTTGCATGTGGGAAGCTCGTTGAGCAGTGCCAGTGGATCAGCTTTGCACAGGCTGATGTCATGTGTGCAGAGGAGATCCTGTCTCGATGGCCTGTACAGAACCAGCAAACGGGCTGTGAAAGGCTGCTTGTGCCAATGAACCCACTTCGATCTGTGGTTTGCCAGCCCTGCCACTGCAGTCTGTAAACACCCTGCTAATTGACTAAACATATTTACCGTGAATGCATGCTAAGAAATCATAAATATTCAGCCTTGTTATTCGTGTAGGACTGTGCTTAAGAAATGAAGAAGCAAAGTTTTTGAGTCTTGATTCCAATTCCTTTTTCTTAGAAAATTAGTATGGATAAAAGACCTCTCTGAAACCAGCTTCTGTCATTTCAAAATACTCATGTAAAAAAACCCTCTTCTGATTTTTAAATTATTTCTAAAAATTAATCAAAGATTAACCAATGGCATGTCAAGAGTCTTTTGATTAACCTCTAGAGTTAACCTTTTATCTGACATTTCTGTTCTCCCTGTTTTACTTCTGTTGAAAGGGAGCAGAACCTACGTGACATCTTTTTGTCATGTGTTTTTCTGGAAATGCTGTTAAAAAAGACTGACTTCTGAAGTTCTTGGAAAACTATTAAAGATAAAGGAATTTTTAATATGATTTTTATTAAATTCTACAAATTTACCAATAAGTGCAAGTGTTTAGATTTAAACCTGTTGGCAAACTCTTTCCATATATATTTAGTATAACGAAGCCTTACACAGAGCCTGATTGTGATGAGAACAATATCTTGGGACTGTTTGTTCAGCAAATCATAGTGGAACGAGGCTGAGGATGAATTTAGGCAGACAGAGGTGTAACTCTCTGCAGGGACTTTCCTCTGGGATACAGGCAGCTTTGAGTTTGTCACTTTGATGTTTACCCTAAACCAAAGAAAGCTGCTCTTGCTCTAAAAGGTGTTACACCATTGAGGAGGGAATCTCTTTCTTGTGCAGCTCATTTGCAGTCTGCTTTCAGTGATCTATGACTTCCTACTATTGTGTAATAGTTCTTTTCTGTCACAGGCAATCTATTTGAGTCTTTTTCTTGAAGAACATAGAGAACAGAGAAAATGTGCTCCTGTTTTTCTAGGTGTGGCCCAGATTGTCTATTTAAAAACATGTTTGGATTGCAGTAGGGTTTTTCTTAACCTCTTGAGTTTGGGCTTTTCAATTTTTCAGTGCCTTTAAGCAATCCTATTACAATTATTTTCTTTTCACATAGTATTCAAAAAGATTTTTGACTATAGAGCTAAAATACTTTCTATAAATGCAATTGTTCAAGTAAAGTATTTCCAGAGATAATGTATTTTAAAGATGGTTTTGGCAAATTATCACAATTAGAGACTTCAGGCATGGGGAATATTCAGTGAAACTGTCTTTCAGACAGAAGTGAGTTACATATTAAGATAATTTCCATAATAGCTAACTGTTCTGTCCATTGTATCCAAAATTTTCAGTTTCTTCTTGCATTCTTCTTGTATTACCTGAAACTTTTGATTCTACTTGCATAATCCGTATTTATTTATTTATTTAATATGTTACACTTCTGCAGGGAGAAGCATTTATTTCAAAGACACTTCAATAACCTTGAAATACAAAGCTCATGTCAAAGACTCATGAGAATTTGGAAATGTTACAAATGTTGTTTTCCCCCCTGTCTTTGAGGTACTGATACCCTGAAAGAGCAGGGCAAACACTTAAAAGACCGTGAGGTTATAGATCTTGATACAATGTAGGAAAAAATAACTTTTATCAAACTGGGGAAAACTTGCTTTCTTTGAAATAGTGACAGTTTGAGCCAGGCTAGCTTATATCATATCCCAGATGGGAGGAGGAAAAGATGGTGTGAACTGCTAATTCTCCACAAAATCACCGAACCCTCAGATTGAGACTACTGGAAAAAGTGTTTTTTATGTTTTGTTTGATTGTGTTGAACTGCTGATTTCAAATAGATATCAACATGTATTTTATTAGAAATGGTCCTTGAGTGGGGATGGTACCTGAATGTGTCATAACTGTGCTGGCTTCTTTTGAGGAGAAAAAAAATAGATATCAGCCAGGGGATACAGAAAATTCGCTCCTCTCCCAGAATTCCTCCAGGATGCAGCCTGGCTCTAGCAGTAGCTGTCTGCATTAGGAAATGATGGGTTTGCCCTCCTTCCTGAGCTCTGCATTAATGAGCTCAGTGAGGAGCTGCTGACTCTCACTGTAGCCACTGAGCAAACTTTGGTTGATATTCAGCAGGAGCTGATGAGTAGCCGGCCTTTAACTCTATTAACCAACGCTGATTTACCTCCTGGAGCAGCTTGTGATGCTGAATGTGAGAGCATTGTCCTCCCTGGGTACGGGTCTGGCAGGGTTTGATATGCAGAGCCTGTCACCAGCGACTGCCTTTCCACCCCGCTGCTGCTGATGGTGCCCTGGAGAAACACCACTGCTGAACCCGCAGTTGGTGCATCTATTCCCCAGTGGCCTCTCTGATGTGTTCTTCATTTACAGTTCTCATTTCCTCTGTGCTCTTTTGGCTCTGTGGTACAGGTTGTGTAAGACTCTTCTGTGGTACCACTTGAAGCTCCCTTCCAGAAACCTTTCATCTGCACTGTGGCTTTTATCAGCCAAGGCTGGTGAATGTAATTAAAGGAGATACAGGATCTGTATTGGGATTTCAGGGAGATCTGCATCACTCTGTGGTTCTCATTGACCACTACTGAAGATTTCCTCTAGAATTGTCTGCCTGCTCTTTCATTTCAAAAGGCTAAACTCTCTGATCCCTGCTGGAAATAGGGAATAATTGGTTACTGGGGATGAATAAACAGCCTAATCACAACAGTGCTGTACTGAGAAATTTGCGGAAAGGGGCACATTCTAGTGATTAATGTCTGTCCTTGGTGAAAGGCTTGCATTTTCAGTGAGATTGATGTAGTGATAAACTGGAAGCCACACATAGCAAACCATCTCTTACATACGACATCAGTGTGCAGGAGCAAGTGCAGTCCCCTCAGAAAGACACACATCCTGGCTCAGAGAAGCCCAAATGGGCCTTTGGCTAAAATACTAAAATGCTGAGAAGAAACATTGGCAGAGATGTGTGCATGCTTGTCTAATTGGTCTTCTTGTTTCTTAAACAGTCAAACAAAAACTCTTCTGACATGGGAAGCACAGCTGAGGGGATGATCTGCAAACACAGAATTACTCACACAATGATTTGAGAGAGAGAGAGAGAGATGAGAATTTCGAGGGTCAGCACTGACCTTGTCTTGTGTGTTTGAGATGTAGGGTCTTCTGTGGGCCATATTAATGCTTGTAGTTTGTTTGTAAAGGAAACTGAAAAAGTTATTTGATGCAGGTGTTCTTAGAAGTTTGAAAAGAGCACAGCCAGTTCTGACAAATGTCACTGGGGAATACCACAGCCTGTCTCATTAGACTGTGTGGATTGTCATTAAATATATTTTTCAGTTTTGCCTAAGCAAATCTTTAATTAATGTAAAAGGTCTTGGGGGAAAACATGTGAAAACAAATGCTCTAAGGTTGGATACAGAGTTTTTGATGAAAAGTAATTCAAAGGAAATATTTCTCAAGCAATTTCTTTTTTCTTTGTGCATTGTACACATGTAAAACTCTCCTTGTTCTTTCAAATAGGGTGTGCTGATTAAACTGAGAAAACACTGCTTTGCAAAAAAAAAAAAAATAGTTTTAGGTATTGGAGCATAAACAGAGCAAGCCAAAAGTGATTTCTTGCTAGCTGTGTTCAGAGAAGGATTGGGTTTTTTTTAATGACTGCAATGAAAAAAAATAACAAGCTAATTCCTATTGTTACTCCTTAATTTCTTTTCAGATTAGGTGTAGCAGAAAATTCAATATTTTAACTTCCTTCAGGACTGGCATTGAAAAGTTTATCTTGGAATTTTAAAAAGAGGTTCTTGTAGTGATGTGTAACACTGAAGTTTTTATGTCTCTTAATATTAATGTTGGTCAGTGCAAGAAAGGAGAAAATAACTGATAAATGTGTAGCTTAACCAGTGGCATTTACCACCTGGCCCATTTTGAAAGAAAAAGTTTATTTTTCCTAAAATGACTGATTGGTGGTCTCTTTTTTAACAATCCTCTTCTCCCTTTTCTTCTGCTCCCTTCACAACATCATTTTTATGCTGTGCATTTTGAACTCATCTGTCCAGCCAGGGTGCTGGAGTCATTCCCATAAACATTGATTGTAGCTTTTCATATGACTATCGCCAATACATGGCCCAAATACCTTATTAAAAGCCTGGTGCTGCAAGTGCTGCTTGGATTCTTTCAGTGAAACTCTAGTCCAGAATAATTGTCTCAAACTCGAGTTGAACTTCTGAGTTATGATATGATTTTAAAAGATCATTGAATACTGTAGAACACTGAAAATATTGAAAAGTTACTTTGGAATCACTTGTGGATGCTGGAAGCCTCTCTGGTACAGAATGTGCTTTAAAAAAGTAAAGAAGTGAGCATTTAGAGCATCTTTTAATAATGTTCCCTTATGAAAGAAAGAATTTTCTGACCTAGGTCAAAGCTTTTAGGACAGATTGTTTCCTTATGAGCATTTTTAAACAATGGTTATGTTATTAAGACTCTTGGCAAAAAGATCAAGGAGAGGGAGGAGGATGGGGAAGGGCTTTGTGCATAGTCCAGTCAGAAGTTTGCAAGCCCATTTTGGAGGATGTAGTGGAATTTTCTGTAGGATGGGAGTTTTCTTTTAAAAACACAGGACATAAAGTTCTCAAAGACTTACTGAGAGTAGTTCCACTGCTGTTTTACAAATATGAATTTAATTCAGTTTCTTCAATTAAAACAAGGTGCTGGATATGGGAATGGAATTGATGTGTGAAACACAGTGAGCACTTCATTCAGTCAGCTTTATCCCTAGCTTTATCTTAATATGTAAAGTTAAGAAATCAATTAACTTTTTAAATATTTTCTAAATAACATGCTTATTGGTTTGAGGTTTTTNAGCTTTATCTTAATATGTAAAGTTAAGAAATCAATTAACTTTTTATTATTTTCTAAATAACATACTTATTGTTTTTTATTTTATCTTATCTTATCAAAGATAAAGCAGTATGCAGTTCAAAAAAACCCCCACACTCAGAATTGTTGAGGTGGCATGTTGGCTATGGAGGCATAAGGAGTTTTTGGGGATATACATAAGATGGTCTTAATTGAGGGCATAGAGACAGTGTTTGAGTGTTTGTGTCCAAAATGGGCTGCTCCTGAATATCTCACTGAAAGTGACACCAAGTGTGGTCAAGAACGATGGTACATCAACTCTTTTCTCAAAAAGAGCAGCTGAGAGAATGAAACCTGGTTTCTATGCCTACCTCTCCCAGCTGTGATCCCTGACAACCTTCCACACCCTCATCTGGAAGGACATGTGATGCCAGTCTGCCTTCTGATCCTAAATGAGTAAAACCAACAGTGAATCAGGGAAGAGAGCAGAAGTAAACTTGTGATCTTTCGTCCTTTGTGCCTCTGTAGGCCTGATCTGGCACGCCAGGAACCATGAGACTAAAACTGCTGGGATTCAGCTTTCTTGCTTTAATATCTCTCATTTAAAGTAGAGACCCAAGTCAACAAAAGAAAAAGTGCTTATGACTTTCTTCCCTGAACACTTGATATAAGTTTATATTCAAATTTTCACATTACTCTCATAAAATGTGCCTGCTTTAAGTAGAAAACCTAGTAAAAGCTGTTCTCTTTTTTTCTTTCTTTGAATATTCGTTTATGATTGGGAGAGGAGATTTTTGAAATCCATGATTATAAAACACTATTATTATAAGGCTTGCTGGTACCTCAGCCTTGCAGGCAACAATTTGGAAGTAAGTTTATGGCATCAGCTGATTTTACAAGGATCCAGGTGCTGTCCCCTGTTGGTGGCATGACTCGGCAGCTGCCGAGCTCAGAGGTGTGTGGGAGTGCTCATATTCTCCTTTAGTCACCTTGTGCACTTATCCCTGCGTGTGAGGACCAAACGCACCTTGTCTTGCCACCTCGGGGCAGATTTTAAGCAGGTGCTACCGGATTGGTGTTCTGGGAATTCTTGAACCCAATGGCTGCTTTAAAAGGTGGGAGTGAAAACAGGCCGAGGAGGAGGCAGGGTGTTGTGCTTAATTTGTGATCAGTACTTAAAAGGTGTCTGTAAGAAAGATGGGAGCCAACTCCTTTGGGCCTTTTGTGCTAGGAGAAGGGGGAGATGGCTCTAAACTGAACGAGGGTTAATTTAGAGCAGATGCAGGGAAGAAGTTGTTTTACTTCTGGTGATGAAACACAGGTTGCCCAGAGAGGAGGTGGATGCCCCATCCCTGGAAACATTCAGGGCTCTGAGCAACCTGTTCTAGTTGAAGATGTCCCTGCTCCTAGCAGGAGACTGGGACTAGATGGCCTTGAACTTTCTCTTTCAACCCAAGCTATGCTACTATGCTTTGCTACAGAGAAACTAAACTCGCCCATGTTCTCGAGTGGTTTAAGGGATATTTATTCAGAATTAGAGTAAGATGTGACAGAGCCAAATAATTTTACCAAACATTCTTCAGAGCTGGAGCTTCTCTTTCTTTCTTCCTCAAACACCTCTCCCCTGTGAGTTCCCTGACAGCAAGCATTTCTTCTTTCATTTTCAGAATTATTGTAGTCTCCCTGCTGTTTACAATCACCTGTTCAGGACTCTTAAAATAAGACTTCTCACCTAACTATTTCCTTCATACTCCTTGTTCTCAGGATTTTGCTGTTTAGTTGGCCTCCTGTTTAGTTGCCCTCCCCCAATCCCAGTATCATGAACGGCTGCTGAGCCTGGCACTTCATTCATCCTCCTGCTAAAGCTCCAGCCTCTGTTTCAGTCAGGTACTGCAGGAACAGGACAAGTCTTTCTTTAGTGAAGAACAGGCTTACCCCTAATTGGGCTCTGAAAGCACCAAAGATGTGTGTCAGGAGACAAGGATGGACACAGGGTATCAAGTGATGGCCAAACAGTTTGAAACTCTAAGCTGCTCTTTGCTTCAGCGGCCACAGGGTACAGCTGTCCCTGCACATGCCTAGCTTCTGCCTGGCAGGGAGCAGAGTGGAGCAGCACCGTGCAGGGAGGGTGTGTGGCTGTGCAGGCAGCGTTCCTCCTACCCTGACAGTGGCAAAGGGAGAAGCACAACGGAGCAGAGAGATGTGGCTGCACTTGTAAGGTACCAAAAAGCTGCTTTTGTGGCTGCTGTAGCGATGTTGGTATCTGGTAACTCTGCAGTCGTGTGTGAGTGTGACAGAGCTACTGGTGCATTGCCCGGGATTAGCAGAGTTCTGAAAGGCAGGAAACTTGAGTTTGTGCCTTCATCATTCCAGTCAGGAATGAGTCACAAGCACACAGTTCTGTTTAGATCCAGTTTGTAGATGAATATGATACAAACAAAGACAAATGTTGCTACAGGAAGTAGAGTTTAGTCTAGATGGAACACAACTATGAGCTGGGCATTTAGAATTTATTTTAATGTGAAATCTGCTGCTTATGTGAAACCTAAGCTTCCTGATTTTCTCTTAGTTTGAGAATGTTATTTTAGGTTTGCCATGCCAACATGGTCCTGGAGTTGAGGATTCAGAGAAGGTTGGAAAAATGCAGAAGAGTGATAATTCTATCTCAAGCCTTTTACTGAAAGACTGATTTTGGAACTTTACAATCTGTTAAGTGGCCTTCACAGAGGACAGAGAACTTCCTCCAGTAATTTTCAAGATATTTTCTCTAATTTGCTGGATATTCTACCCTTCAGCTTACCCAAAAAAAGGAACAAGAGAAAGAAAACTGTCTGTAATTCTTAGAATTTATTCCTCGGTTTGAGTACATCGAGGCTGCCTGTTTATATTGAAATGTTTATTGTAGGAAGCAAAGCAATTTTGGAAATGTGCCATTTTGTCTTGTGACTGCGTCTTTTATAGAATAGTGGCAAAAAAGGAAGCTGTATCCTGTCTTGTACAACATTTTGCAATAGTGGGGGAAGTATTTCTTACTGTGCTGTAATATGTAAATTAGCATAGTTTTATCCAAAACCTGAGAAAGTTAAAAGACTGTTTGTCTACATGAGATGTACTTATTAAAGCAAAGTATTTTATTTCTTCCTGGTAAAGAGTCCTTATTAATAAAAAACATGTGAGAAGATGAAAATAATTGGAAGTAATTATTTGATGATTTTTTTGTTTAACAAATGTGTCTTGTAGGAGGAAATTTATGTGGGCTCGGAAAGAACAAAAAAGATTACTGTTTCAGGAGTTTCATGCTGATGCCCAGAGATTGAGTCAACGATTGCAGAAGCTCTAAAACAAAGAATTGAGGAAGGAATTGAATTTCTTTGTAATTTTGTTATGAGTTCCTCCTTTTCAGGGAAAAAAGTGAAGCCACTCGATTCTGCCTGGGTAATTGCTGCCAATACTCGTATGTGATGGAGCTGCTTCACCCACTGTGAAACTGTTCCACTTGTTTCTGCCCATGTGGTCAGTTTAGGATATCAGAGCACGGCAAGACAACTGCTACAGGGTTTGATGCATTTCCTGTTGCTTTGAAAGAGTCTGATCAAAGCACTGAAATTCATATATCCTGAATGCAAAGAGGACAGGGGAAGGTTGAAAGCTTGACTTAGCAATGACTTTATGAAAAGGTGCTCTGCTAGGCCTGTGGAGAGTAGGGCAAGGAAAAGGGTAAGCATCAGTGGCATTAATTGAAATCAATTATGGAATATTCATAGAGTAATTTTAAAAATTTTTTCTTCCAAATTCTAATATAGTTTCTGCATTTTTCTTCCCTACCAGTATCCCCTTATGTTTGGACTGATCCTGGCATTCTGCTGGTGTTCTTTGGTTTGCTGTAGTCGAATTTATATGGGAATGCATTCAATTTTGGTAAGAAAATAATCTAATCTACTACTAAACTTCTATTTTAATCCTGTTCTGATTTTATAAGCTTCCATCACATTGAAGGTTTTACAGGGCAAAATTGCATACAGATGTATTTGTTGGAATGTCCTCTCATACAGAAACAGAAGACTTACGTTTCTTCAGGATAGAAATTGATAAAATGCTAAACTTATGTTTGTCTTTTATGAACTCAGTCCACAGTTGAAACTTAACAGGTGTTTAATGTAATCTTTTAGTGCAGAAATTGATGTCTGTTCTAAGCTGCAGACTAAATTTTGGTCTACAGGGCAGAAATCATCNTGCAGAAATTGATGTCTGTTCTAAGTTGTAGACTTATTTTTGTCTACAGGGTAGACATCATTTTGCAGAATGAGAAAGTGGCTGTTAAAAGTTCACTACACCTCAGCTGCTCAAAACACGTGCATTTCAGAGTGCCACTCTACTCAGTGCTATGCCAGAGTTTCATTTACCAGAGTTTCTAAAGGCAGGTAACAAAGTTGTCATCTTTGAAAAACAAACTCAGGATGAAAACTCCCTGACTGAAACACAAGTGTATGCAATGTAAAAGCAAGAAAACAAGAACACTACAAAGTGATAATTGCAATGCAAGACCGTTTATGAGGGTGGCTAAAGATGTTTTTGAGGATCCCATACTAGAAGAAAAGCTAACAGACAGAGAAGGGTAAGCCCTGTAGGGAGTAGAAAAGCTGGTAGATTAACACAGTATAAAAGGAAAATAAGGCAGCTCAGAAAAACTAAATTACATTTTTGCATCAGCAGTTAGAAGGCTTCCCAATCTAAAACCACTCTTGTGAAGGATGATGTGATGGGCTGATAGCTCAGCTGACACAAAATGTCATAGAACAAAGTCCTGCAACAAATAGTGAGCAAGCAGACAGGGCTGTTTTGCAGTCTCACATCTGAATCCTCTGCAGAGTTTGAGGGAATACAGTTCACCATGTGGTGCCTGCAATATACATCAGCCACAGTGCCTAAGTTTGGGGGGAGGAGGTGGCAAATAGTGCAGAAAGTTTTTGTTGCTTCTGAAATGAACAAATCTGATGTTTATATCAGTCAATTTTATTAGAGCTTTTATCAAACTTTCAATTAGTGGAAGCAAATAAAAATGATTCATTGAAGCTGGAGCAATACGATCTCTGCTGATTGAAGTCCCACCTCCTGGCTCATGTGGATGAGCTGATAAGCACGAAAACAAGGGCAGGCCACTTTGTAGTGCTTGGATTGCACAAATTCTTCTTTAACAATCAAAGGTGACAAAATAGCAGAGAATTCCATGCAACTGAGTGATCAGGCAACAGTTAACTGAAATTTAATGCTGAAGTAAGAAATAATTGAATAAAATTCTTTTCATTAAGAAAATACCTTTAAAACAATAGTAAAACTGAAAATCCATTAGGAAGCCACAAAGGTTCTCTTCCTCTCCTTTAATATTTGGAAACAGTTCCCATTCTTCTAGCATTGTTAATTCTGAAGCTGCTGGTAAGTTGAAGCTGCTGTAGTGCCTGGCTGCAGTGGTCCTTGGCTGCTGCACCAGCTGCTGCTGCTGCCAGTGTTGGGTGTGTTGGCACCCAGGCTCTCAGAGCCACTGTGGAGCTGTTTCAGCAAACTTAAGTTGGCAGAGTTTTGGCAGAGTTTAGCTGGGCTGAGTTTGTGCTGACTGTAGGTTGGAATGCCCTGGCCCTGGACACAGACCAATGTTGCCAGCAGAAAAAATCCTAGAAGAATCACACAGTAGTTTTGGGTTGGAAGAGACCTTTAAAGATCATCTAGTCCAAGCCCCCTGCAATATGCAGAGACGTCTTCAACCAGAACAGGCTGCTCAGAGCCTCCTCAGACCTGACCTTGAATGTTTCCAGAGACAGGGCATCCACCGCCTCTCTGGACATCCTGTACCAGTGCCTCATCACACTTGTTGGAAAAAAAATGTCTTCCTTATATCCAGTCTGACTCTCCCCTTTTTTAATTTAAAACCATCACCCCTTGCCCTGTCAGAACAGGCCTTACTAGGAAGTCCAGACCTGCAAGTTCAATGAAGGATCCTTTGATTATAACTTAATTCATGATCTGGTCAGGATGCAGGTGATTTTTTAATAGGTGATCAAATGCAATTCCTTACCTTATGTTTAATGTAAGAAAGATTTAATCTTGTAAAAAGAAAAGATGGGAATCCACAAGTTGCTTTTAACTACAGCGGCTAGGCTTGTATTCTTGCTAATATAACTTGAGTTGTTGTTTGTTTTTTTTAATAGTTACTACACTGATAGCATCTCTTTCTCTTAAACAGGATGTTATTGCTGGATTTCTGTATGCTATTCTTATCCTGGCTGTCTTCCATCCAGTTGTGGACCTGATCGACAACTTCAACTTAACTTACAAATATGCACCCTTAATTATCATCAGTCTCCATTTGGCCCTGGGCATCTTCTCCTTCACCCTGGACACGTGGAGCACATCACGAGGAGACACAGCTCAGATCCTGGGCTGCGGTGCCGGCGTGGCCTGCGGCTCTCACGTCAACTACATCCTGGGTCTGCAGCTGGATCCCGCTCCCCACACCTTGCCCTTGTCTCTGTCCTCCCTCACCGTGGCTGTGTTTGGAAAAGCCATCCTGCGGCTGTTGATCGGAGTCATCGTTCTGCTGTTGACAAAGGTGGCCATGAAGAAAGCTACGATCCCGCTGGCCTGTAAAATATTCCGTGTCCCGCACGCCGACGTGCGGAGAGCCAGGCAGCGCATGGAGGTGGAGCTGCCCTACCGCTACATTACCTATGGGATGGTTGGCTTCTCCCTCATGTTTGTTGTTCCTTGCCTCTTCCATTTCATTGGTCTCTCCTGATGCAGTTTGATCTCTTCGAGGAGGGAGAACTGAGCTAGTTGCTTTTTGAAGAGGTGCACTAGTTTGCTAAGGGAAGACTGGCCAGCTTGGCTTTAGCAGCGTCTTCCTATTAACAGCAATACAAAGCAGGCAAAGCATTTAAAGGGCTTTGCACATCTCTGGGGATGGTTTAGGGCCAGCAGTTGAGCATCAGTCCAGGAGAAGTGCTGACCTCTGTAAATGCTGTTTTTGGACTTATTGCTGTAACCAAGTCTGTGTGTGTGTGATGCAGTGAATGTATCTGGGATGGCTGCCAGTCTGTACCTGTCACTGTACACTGACACTTCAGCAGGTATGTCTGACAGCTAATCAGAAGGCTCCATTCATGATCTGTTTGCCATTTCACGGTTATTAGGTCAAGTTGTTGGACCATAAACGATTAAATTTGCATTCTTCTGTTCTTTCCTGAAGTCCTGCTTCAAGGTATTTCAGCTAATAGGTGTTTCTAATGGACCAAACTTGTAGTGAGGTTGAATTTTTCTAAATAAACAAGCAGAAGCCTTTTTCTTTAGCCCCCTTTGCAGAGAAAAATGTCTGGATTAGCATTGGAGGATATCACCAGAGTGTATATATAATTCAAGTACTGTATTTTATGGTTTAATAACTGTGCCTTTCTGTTGCTAAATTAAGAAATGCCATATATACTGTGATGTAAAAATGCCTAATTTTATTGAAAATCTTAGGTAATTAGGCAGATATTAAAAATGCTAGATTGTCCATGTTGCTGACATGGTCCAAGTCAACCAGAATGTTCAGCTTTTCCTGATCAAAATTGCAGAAGTGAAATGACCCATGAATTGTGTCCTTGAGCTCAAGATATTGTAAATGAATAATAGTCCCTTTTGTAAGTATTTTTAATGTGTATTGTAAGTTACTGCAAGAGGATATATTTTTCTGGAGATTGTTTATATAGTGGATGGATATTAAAAATAAATTATTTAAACATATAAACAATAAAATCACCCCATTCTGCAAAGAAATGGGCTTCACTTATTATTCCAAACTAATCTAGAAGGACCACTGCTTTTAGGTATTTGGTTAGAAAATATAATACTTATTCTAGAAAAATCTGTATTTTTATGCATTAATATACTATATTTAAGGATGATAATCACTTTTACCCAATTTAGTTATAAGACAATGTAACAATTAAAGTAAACTTGTAATCATCTGCTTGAGAGATGGTGAGCAGTCAAGACAGGTTGGTCAATGCATGAACAGTTTGTGATGTCTGAATTTGGCAGGATTTTATGATGTGCTTTTGAGCTTTTCATGATCCTTTTCCCCTCAAGTGTAATTTCATGTGCCTTTTTTCTGTTTCATTTTGTCTTGTTCCTGTGTTGCCTGATCTGTTCTTTTCACATCAGGGACAGTTAATGCAGGAAGTGCTGTCTTAGTGTCTGACCAGACACAAATTCCTTAATTTTGTATTGTACATGTTTTTCAGGAAAAGCATCATTTGGTTGGGAAATATGGTGATTAGATAGAGTACAAACCCTACATTTTTGTAAACAATAACTGTTTTTAGAAGGGGTTTGTGTTGGAGATGATCTCTCTAAGCTGTTAGTACATAGATTTACAAAATTAACTTCACTTTCTTTGAAGCAGACGAGGTCTATGGTACGCTGGCACTGGATGATGTGAAAAGTTTACTTTTCTGGTGCATTTCTCCAGTGCATCCTGAATGCGCTGCTATGAATGTATTCAAACAGAGGTATTCAGAACTGAGAGTGTGTTAAACAACTTCCAGAGCTGAAAAGACCTTACCCAGTAGGAAATGGTTAGCTTGTTTCAGTGCATATTTCTAGATTTGATTTTTGTGTCTGTTCCTCTTTTGCAGTTCGATGCTGAATGTGCAGTAAAAGACAAATTGGTTTCTGGGGTCTTGAGAGTGGGATTTCCACTCATTTGGCCTCACACACCAAGATAGCCATGAAATAAATAACTGGGGGAATGTACACAAAATGCCTTATGCTTAAAGCCCTAAGTAAGTGCTGTAGTTTTAATTATACTCAACTAGTCTGAGGACTGTTAAAAATAATAGGATAATTTCTCTGAAATTTAGGGCATATTCTCCTTAAATATCCTAGCTTTATAGTTTATAGCAAAAAATGTTTAAATTTTAGCACAGAAAAGGTAAGTGAGCAAAACTAGTTTTTTAAGGTACATATTGGACTTATAGAAACTTCAAGTTTACATCATAAAGAGCATAATTAAAGCTGTATTTTCTTGCATGCTTGCTCTCTTGTAGTATTAATGGAACACCAGATGTACTGTGGAGGATCTGAAAGGGGTGGAAAAGATCACACAGAGCTTTCAACAGGCTAAGGAAAATTGCACTGTAGCTTATTCTACTGTCATAAATGTATTTTTTATATTTTTATACATTACATTGAGTAAATTCAAAATGTCATGTTCCATGTACCACTACCCAGGAAATGTCCATCAGAGTGTTTGTACAGCACCCTCAGCAACTACTTCACTGAAGTTTACATGAGAAAAAGTTGTACTGTTCTATTTTCATGTTTTTTTAAGGGGTTAGGCTCAAGAGGGCAGTTAGCACAAATGTCATGCAATATGAATACCTTCAGAGAATAAAGAATCACAGACATGCAAATGCTTAAAAATCCAAATAAAGTATTTGTATTGTAGTATAATTTTATTTACTAATAAGCCAAGATTCCTTGGAATTGGGCATAACAAAGCAGCAGGTAAAACTGGAGCACTTTCTTTGCCCTAATCTATTCTTAGAGCTGAACATGAAAAATATTTTTAGTGTGAGCACCAGCTGGTACCAAATTCTTTATTTATAAAGTTAACATAGCTTTAAGAGTTGGTCAAATGTCTTTCCAGGAGGACAACATGCTTGAAACCCTTTATGATGTGGTGCAAAAACATCCTGCTAGTGAACTCCCTCAGTCCCAGAGAGAAATTCTACCTTACAGAACCAGGTGTAAATGCACATTTATTACAAAAAGCTGCAGGCTAAATTTGCCTTTTTAAAATATTGTATGAAATAAACCTTAAAACCAACAGGCAGGTAGAGAGCAATTTGACACAAAACTCTGTTTTCCAAGAGGCTGACGAGATGCAAATTAGTCTGAGACTGCCTTAAACATAGGAGCAGGATCTTTTCTGACCTGGCCCTCAGTCAGAACTGACATGTGCATTGCATCTTGGGTGAGCTTTAGAATCTGATATTTTGGAAAAAAGTTTCATGTTTATATAAAAGCATTGCTTTTGTTTTCTCCTGCTTTCACCTGTGAAGCTGTTGGGTCTCTGATCAGGAGGTGGAGGAGCAACTTGAAGGTAAATTGCAAACCATAGGGAGTTGGGTTGTGTTTATTTATGTGGAATATTTTAAGGTTACGTACAGCATTTCTCCTGGAAAGAAAAACCAAACAGAAAGATGCAATTCTTTTAAAATGGCATCTCCAAATGTGATCTGTGGCTTTTGTGTTGTTTATTTTTTTTCTTACCAGAACAGTGTTAAATTGTCTGGATATTAAAAGTTAGCATGATTTTCTTTGTTGTTTTGTTTGAGGGTTTTTTTTTATTACTGCTCTCAGTATTTTTTACTCCATTTTTTGCTTATTTCTGAGGGAGTGTCCAGAACTTCTGTAAGCAATTGCTACTTATGTGAAGATTGTAATTTTGAACTTGTAAATAATTAAGGGTTGTTAGCTGCAAAAATATATAAAAACAAATTTTGCATGCTGTAAGTAAATACATCTGTTGTGCTAAAAGTTGTTTCTGTTTCAGTATTTGGTTTGTCAATAAATTCCAGTTTTCACACACAACACAGAAGATATTTAATACTTCAATGGTATGAAGGGGCATTGCTGTCAAACTCCTGCTAACTTTACTGGGAGTTTTGCACTTGGTTCCTTCCCCACAACACTGAGAATGAAGCCTGAAGGGCCTGAAGTCTGTGCTGACCTGTGAGCAGGCTCAGTGTGTGTGGAGTGACTTAGCTTCTCAATGTGATAGCCTTGCTTTTGGGTGATTTTCCTTGTTAAAATCACACTTAGCTCCATTTTTACAAAATTGCTAAAGGGCTTAACTTGGAAGCTCGTTCTCTGGAGGTGGAACTGGCTGCACATTTCTAACACTCCCCCTCTGTACCAGAATTCTGTGAATGAAGACACTCCAGAATCAAGTCAGTAGATAAAATGAGAATTGATTTCTCGGGGTTTTGTGACTCAACTCATTGTAATCGATTCTTGAGCGGTTCTTTGGTCTAATGTAGAATGTTTGTTGGTTATATAATTTATTTCTGTATTCTACAAACAACTTTGAGGAAACTTTTTTGTGGGAGGAAGTTGAATGACTTCTTGTCAGACTTTATTCTGTAGGAAAGCTTAAGTGGCCTTTTTGTTTCAGAAAAAGATATATAAGCCTGTTTTAAAATTTACTGCAAATTATATATTTGTCAAATTGATTGGTTAATTGGGTCACTAACATTCTTGTTCTTCTTGCAATACTGAACAAAGGCAATGAAAACCGAATTTGGAAACAAAATGTGATATTGTGTGGCAGAGAGGACACAGCACTTTAGGTGTTCTCCAAAAAGCAAGTCTCACATGCTGGTTTTGAAGCAAATTTAGCCATGCATTGGAAAAATTTCTTTGCACTCCATTCTGCACCAGAAATTATTTGCATGTTGGTAAGAGGCCTTGTAAGAAAAGGAAGGAAAGCAGGGTGTGCTTACAGTGTATGATCAGTAACTGTCCCTGCAGGATCAAAGAAGTCAGGGTACATGGGATAACAGTACCTTAAAGATACTGACTAGGAAATGTAAATAATTCCCATCAAGTTGGAGAATTTTATTAGTCACTAAACTTTGACTAAATTAGTCACTAAGGTATCCCACAAGTTTATTTTTGTTAGAAAGTGTAATGAAAGACAACAGTGATATTACTGAAATGGAAATTAGCTCTTAACTCTAAATAAATCTTAAGTATCAAAACTGAAAAAGATCAGTTCAGGAGCAAGTAATGGGAACAGTAAGAGTAGAGTCTGAGGGAGATTTTGTATTAAACTTAATGCACTTAAAAATTATGCCAAAATTTGGCCTACACTTGATTTATATGAAATCTGTAGTACAATATAGGTACATATATATACATTATATTGTGTATTGGAGTTTAATTTTTTATGTATAGTTTGTTGTTCTGGTTACTGCATTCCCTGATAAAAGGAAGTGTTGACAAAATACAAACCAGCTTTGTCTGTAAAAGGCAAGGCTGTATGTTAGTAGCCTTTTGGGAAGTAATGCAGTTGTAACCCAGTCTCTCAACCTCTTGGAGAACTTTATTTAAAAAAAAGAACCAAAACAATTGAGATGCAAGCCCCGAGTTAGTTGAGGATCACATAATGGTTGCTGTATAATAATATACAACTGATGTTTTAAAACTGAATACATCAGAACTTTTTGTTATACTCTTGTTAATGATTTTGTACTCATTGTACACTTTCTGAGTTGTCAATTAATACTGAAGCTTATATTGACTGGTAACTGAAGTGTCTAACTTCATCTGCAATGTGTGGGTAATAAACTCCTGTTGGATTCAGTTGTGTTACTGTCTTTATTCCTTCCAGGGCTCAGGGACAAGATTTAAGTTTGTGGATGGATTCAAACCCTAAAGTTTGTTTTCTGAAAGTTCTTTTCCCCTTAAGTATGTAAGGCTGATTTGATGCAGTAGCTTAGCAAGCATAAGCAGAAAGTACATTCTGCTTCCATGTCAGTTGAAAAATTACCTTGAATTATTTAACTCAGCACAATTTTCTATCTCTCCTGGTATGCCAGTAGCCATATGTGGGTGGGAATTCCTGCTGTAGAGAGTTCAGTCCTGTTGGCTAATCAAATCCACAACTGCTTTGGGAAGATTGCCAAAATAATGCCTGTAATGAAGAATTCCTTTGCAATTGCTTACCTCATGCTGTTCGGCAAAGGGATGTAATCATGTTTGCCTCCTATAGAATTATTTAAATTTCAGAACATGATGACCCAGATTTCTACTGACTTGCAAAGATTTTCGAACTGGAAATTTCGGGATGCTGTTTCCCATGCTTCACTGTGTGCAGCAGGTACTTGAATAATTTGGTTTTGGTGATTGACTGTTTGCAGCATTATTCATGCTGTAATGGCTCCTGATTGCTTAGTGGTCATTGCTGTGGACTGCAGTACATCCATCAGCTGCAGATGCTGAAACTCTAAATTAAATAAAGCTTTTACTCAAATTGACACTTTCAGCTTTAAGAGTGAGAATATTTTCTCTGAGGGGATGTTTATGGGACCTAATGCTTTTTCTGATCATTTTTAATAAGGTTTGAAGGTGTAAAAGCTGCTAATCTCTTTAAGACAGTTGTAAAAGCACAGAGTGAACAGGTCTGGCATTCAGAGTGATTTCACAGCGATGGCAATTAGCATTGCACTGTGCTTTGCCTTGCAGCAGCAGTTCAGTTCTTTCCTGCTGCCCTGGCTGTGTGTCAGTGTTGGTATTGTGTCTAGACTTCAGGCTGACTAACCTCACTAATGTATGGTTGAGAGAAAAACAATAAATGCTGCGGGTCAGGTTGGCTCTTTACACTTAGTGGTGCGTTTGGGCACCACTCTTAAACCTCTGGCTGCCAAGTTTTCTTTCTTGTCAATGCAAATAAACGACTATTTATATAAATTTAGAACTTACATACAAGGCACTTCAGTAATTATGCAAACACTGTATTCTAGGATCAAGAGTTCTGAAATACACATGTGGTACAGGGGCCTCGTGCTGAACTTGGGCTTTTGGGGACCAGTCTTCTGTAAGTGATCTCAGTGTCAACCTGTCTCAGCTGGGGAAAGGATTTCAGATGCTGAAGCGAAAACAAAGATGGTACCCTCCTGTCACAAACCCATACAGCCTGTGGAATCTGACAAATCTTCCTTCTCAAGAAATTGCTCCTCCCAAAAGGCAGAAAGCAGCACAGCCGAGCTGCTTTATGATGCATACCTTTGGCATTCAGGAATCTCACACGTGGGTGGGTTGACTGAGGTTCTTGGGAAAAGCCGGCAAGAAGGGTAATGGCTCAAGCTTGGCTCCACTGTTTTGCCTCTGTACAAGTACAGAAAAACCTGAGAATGCAGGAGGTGAACTATGCCCTCTGCTACCACTCAGGTGGCAGGAAGGCTCCTGCTTTAGTGCCCAGCTTGATCCTTCTGCTTCAGGAAGGGATCTGGAATTCTTGCCACTAACAAAACTGCCAGTTAAAAATACCAAATTTTAATATGTACACCCGTAGCAGGGCTGTTCAGGCAGTGAGGATGACCAGGAAAACAGAAATACTTGTCTGCAGTCTCTTTTCCTGCCCAAACGTTCCTAGAGCATCCACTCAGCCCTTTAGGGACACTTACAGGAACCAGGGAGGCTGAAGAGGAGCCCACAGTGCATGGCCCAAGTTTTTGCTTTCAACAGGATCCAATATAAAATCTTAACCTGGCACCCTGTGCAGGTATGAGAAACTGTGAGCACTGTTACCAACAGCAGCATTATTAAAATCAAGAATTGCTGTAGCAAAGAGATGAAAGACACTGCTCTGTTACTGCAAGATGAAGGAAGTTTGGTTATGTGAAGTCAGGCACTGCTAACTCTGAGGTGACCTCTAAACATGGTGTCTTTACCCAACTTGACTTTGCAATCAAAACTTCTTTTTATTGTACTATGTAATTAGAGTATGTAATTTAATCAGCCTTTGATTTTGATTTATTAAATACCTATTGAGCACTAAGTGGCAATTTAGCATTGTAGTGCCTTCAGTAAATCCCAAAACTTGATTTTCATCAATCATAATAAATTTGCCTCACTTGTACATTTTGTCAAGTTCTGCAGATAGAACTGCCAAAAAATGCCAGAGAGAGGTTTGTGAGCTCCCTGCTCCCCTTTATCTCCAACTAACAGAGGAGAACTGAAAAGTGAAACCCGCGAGCTGTACCTTTTAAAGATGCTAAAAATAAACCCCTTTCTCCAGCAAACCACATTAACTTCTGCTACTTCAGCTGCAGGAATCTGCTGATGGAGTTATGTTATTGATGCCTGGTATGTAACACTTTGTCTCTATGCACATACCAGCTAATTACAAACCCTTATAGTGAAAGAGTTGGTAAAGGTAGCTAAACTACAGTGCCACAAAAATAACCTTGGCATATTAGGTAGATGGAAACAACAACAAAAATTGTCAACAGGCAATTTGCTGTTTGAGTTCTTGACCTCTGACCTAGAGTACGTGACACTGAAACTCAGATTTGTTTAGACTTCGGTTTCTTTTAAGCTGGGGATCTTAAAGATTCCTTTCTCAAAATATCTTTTATGCCTGTAAAGTAACTGTCAAGAGTTACACGTGATCTCTGCAGCATCTGCCCTGCAATTCTTGTGGTAAACTTCTGAGCTGCATCTCTACCCATGTGACACATCTCACACTGTGACTCAGCAGCATTGGTGTGCTATCCAAAAAATGGTATTTGCTGTTAATGCAGCTGCACTCCTCTGGGAGTACTGGGCACCCAATCCATAGCTGTAAGCTCTGGCATTCCAGCTGATCTTGCAGCTGTTTTTACCACATGAACAATGAACAGAAAGTATTTGAGAAATTTGTGGCAACTGCCCCAGGAACTACCAGCTGAAAATATTATTGTAATACTGGCTTTTGCAATACAGTCTTATAATGCATATAATGCATTCTGCAGTGAAATCATCTGCCTCCTGTTTGGAAATCTTCAGAGTTAATCTCACCAGTGTGAGCAGAACTTTAGCTCTGGGTAACAGCTCTGGCAGGATGAGGCTTCACAACGAGGGAAAGGAATTTACTATGAAAACTTCAGTGTGTAATTCAGGTCTTTGTGCTTTGATGTATTTGGATATTTCTCTATGTTCAGGGCACTGTAAAAATGTCAACCAAATAACTTAAGGAGCAAAAATAAACAAAAAAAAAGGGGCACTTTTTCATGGCATTTGGGAGTTTGGTGAGCTGTGCATCTGTGACTCCTCAGGGATGCAAGTATCTGGTTCTAATAAACTGTGATCAACAGAAAAGGGTAATCTGTGCTCACAGAAAGATAACTGCACTGGTAGAACATAAATACATGCGTTATTTACATGCATTTGTGTTCATATTTATTATGTTCTACATAAGCAGAAATAATAAAAATAATAGTTATACTGGAGCATGTAGAATTAAAATTTTGCACATAGCTAGTGACAGACAAGTGAAATTGTCAGTATTTTGAAGTATTTTGATTTAATTTTTGCTTTAAGGTGACATTAAACTACAAGGTGTTTTTTATTCTGCTCTATGTTCATTGTCCATGTAACTTGACCATGTAATTGGGTTTAGCTAAAGCTTTTTTTATCTTGCTAGAACAATACACAGTGAGCAAAGTAAATACAAATTCCAATTTTAAAAAATGGAAGGGCAAACTAAGCTAATGAAAGTATTTCTATGTTCAAAAAAAGTCTCGAAATTATTTATTTGTCCATGATATTGGTAATATTATTCACATCATTTACCAGAAAAGACCATACATGTGATTTTAACTGCTATGAAAATAAATGTACAAATTCTTTTCCTCGCTGAGTAATATCCATCCAAGGTTATGGATTAATGCTACTCATCAGTGCTGAACAGTAAATTCAGAGTAGAACAAGGAATTTTGAATTATAAGACTTGGGGCAATATTACATAAAACATTAAAAGAACCGAATGTTGGCTATGCGATCTTCCTGGATATGTTAGCCTAGTAATTGGAAAGTAAAAATGGGAGGAAAATAGTACTAGGAAAATTAATTGGGAAAAAAAACCCCCAAGGATCTGGGAAAATCTAAGCTAAAGGAAATTTAATTAACCTCCTTATCCTTCTTGGTGTTTGGGTCCCTCCTAGGAAATAATCCTCTGTGTTCCTGCTCTCCTGGAGGATGCAGCTCCTTGTGTCACCGCTCACCCCGGAGCACATTCTCGTTTCCGGGGGCGCGGCCGCTCCCGCTCCCTGTGCCCCGCTCCCCGAGCCCCGTTCCCTCAGCAACGCACCCGCTGCCCTCCATCCCCGGCCATGTCCGAGCGCAGCCGCGCCCGCGGCCCCGGGGCGGGGCATCCCCGCGCCAGCCAATCAGACAGCGCCGATTGCCGGATGGCCCCGCCCCCTCCACCTTTGCACCAATCCTCTTCCCTTGCGTCGCTTCCTTCCCCGCCTCCACGGACGGAAGATGGCGGCGGCTGCAGCCAATGGGACGGCGGGGGCGGGGCTTGCAGGGGCAGCGCGGCGCGCACGCGGCGGCGGCCGGGGCGGCTCTGAGGGATCGGGACAGAGACCGGGACAGGGATCCGGGTGAGGAACACCGCGGGGAACAGAGACCGGGACAGGGATCCGGGACAGGGATCCGGGACAGGGATCCGGGTGAGGAACACCGCGGGGAACAGAGACCGGGACAGGGATCCGGG
>VWYP01018216.1:95853-137856 GCA_013400435.1 Pycnonotus jocosus | reverse complement strand
CCGGGGGGAACAGAGGCCGGGGCAGGGATCCGGGACAGGGATCCGGGTGAGGAACACCGCGGGGGACAAGGACCGGGGCGGGGATCCGGGTGAGGAACACCGGCAGGGACAGGGACAGGGACCGGGGCAGGGATCCGGGACACGGCCCGGACAAGGACCCAGGTGAGGAACACCTGCAGGGACAGGGACCGGGAGGGCTGGGACAAGGATCCGGGTGAGGAACAGCGGCAGGGAACAGGGATAAGGATCCCGGTAAGGAACAGCGGCAGGGCGGCAGGGAACAGGGATAAGGATCCCGGTAAGGAACACCGGCAGGGAACAGGCTGCCCAGGGCAGTGGTGGAATCCCCATCCTTTGGAAATATTCAAAATCATATGGATGCGGTGCTTAGGGACACGGTTTAGTGATGGACTTGGCAGCGCTGGGTTGATGTCTGGACTTGATCATAAATGTCTTTTTCAGCCTTAATGATTCTGTGATTCAATAAAATATATGTATTAGGAAGTTATGCTGGTACGCATCAGCTGACCTCAGCCAAATTTGGTGCAGATGGGAATCTTTATTAATGATCATAACAGTCTAAAACAACAGAAAAACCCACATACCCAAACAAATCTGGAAAAGGTCAGAAGAAGAAATGAAAGTTTTAGTTCGGGTTTTTTGTTTGGTAGAAAAGAAAACTTTTCTATGGTTTTAAATAAAAAAGCAGTCAGAGAAACTACTCTCAAAGCTATGATATGCATATCCTTAAATTATATTTTATATAATCAACAGATATCTCTACAGAAATAACTGCCAGAGCTGTGAAATACATGTCTTTAAATTATATTTTACATAATCAACAGATATCTCAATTCTGTTGCAGAATTAACTTTTCCTACAAGATACAAGGAGTGGAATTGACAATTCTGTGTTATGTTACTGGCTCATATTGGTTATAACCCTATAATTCTAAATTAATTTTTCCTAGACTTGTGCTACATATTTGAAAGAATGCAGAAACACAGGCTCTTTTCTTAGTATGCTGGTTTTTATGTCTGTAAAAACTTTGTTCTCAGAACAAAATTATGTTAATGTCCTTTATTTCCTAATATTTTCAGTGGGTTTTCTGTTTGAGAGACTAATCAGATTTAGTACAGTGTGTGTGCAGAGCAGCTCCTTGAAGATAATTCTCTATCAGCAGAGTGACTGAACAGGTTTGTGTTCATGTGAATCCCATGGTTTCTAGGTGCTAACCTTACATGGTGCTTGTTTAAAGTTTGCATGTTGGTGTCTGTTTGTTTAAAGACTGGTGTAGCTGTTTGTATTTTCCTCCAAATATCTTTTTATGGGGTCAAGGAACAGTCCTGTAGGGAAAGGTGGGCCCAGAATTCCTGGGCAGCCTCTGCATACATTGACATGACCTGGGGCCTGTCTGGTTCTTCTGTGGCCACAGACCTTTTGGAAATAAATATATTAATATTTTTCCACAAAAGAGTTCTGTGCATAGGATGATTCATGATGTTCAGGGTGGATTTTGAATGTTTTTTAAAAAAGAACATAGAATCACGAAATGGTTTGGGTTGAAAGGGACTTTAAAATCTCATTCCAACCCCCTGCCATGGGCAGAGACACCTTCCACCAGCCCAGGTTGCTCAAAGCCACATACAACCTTAAACATGTCCAAAGATGAGGCAGCCACAGCTTCTCTGGGCAACCTGTGCCAGGGCCTCAGCACCTTCACAGTAAAGAATTTCCTCCTGCCCTCTGTCAGTTTGAGTCCATTTCCCCTTCTCCTGTGACTCCAGGCTCTGGTGAATAGTCTCTCTCCATCTTTCTTGCAGGCTCCCTCCAGATACTGGAAGGCTGCAATGATGTCACCCCAAAGCCTTCCCTTTTCCAGGCTGAACAATCCCAATTTTCTCAACCTTTCAAGATGATTTTTTTTAAAAATGTTTTTTTTTTTTTCTTCCACTGCATCATTTTTGCAGGACAGCCCTGGGGTCTGGTCTGTACCTGACTGTGTGAGAGGTCTCCTGAGAGACCAGATGGTTGTTACCTGCTGGCAGCATTTCCCAGCTTTGTTGTGCTTTTTACTGGAAGTATAAAAATAATGGTATTTCCAAGCTTTTCTGGGGAAAAAAAAAAAAAAAAAAAAAAAAAAAAAAAAAAAAAACAAGGGAAAAAAAAAAGAAAAAAAAAGAGGGAGGGCAAAACAGAAGGGAATGAGCAATCTCATGCTGCTCAGCTGTGTTGATACCAAGGACTTGTGTTTATTTGGTGAGTGAAAAGATGGTTTTTATGGGGCTCAGCTTCTCCTGTGTGAGGACAAGCCCTTTAGTGGCTTTCGCACCAGACATTAAAAAGAAGTGTTGAGAATTGTGAATCAGGGACTTGGCGAGGTTTTGGAGTGTGCTTTTGCACTTGAGAGCAGTTCAGGTACAAGATGGGCAACGGAGGACATAAGAAAGGGAGAAGTAGAGCATGTTGCCTAATTCCATGTGGGGTTAGGAAGTTCAACCTCAAACACACCTTTGCCCTCTTCAGGGACCTTCAGCCTGACCCAGCACCCACTTTTCCCTTAGATCTTCCCCTTCTCATGTCACTGCAACTGTCTCCTTTCCTTTAACAGAGGAGTTAAACACAAAAGAGGGGTTTTTTTAAACATATAATTTTTTTTTAAACACATAAATTCTTGCTATGCATTTTCCTCTCCTATTTCCCCCTAATTTGGGGTTGGTTAGTTAAACAAACATGGAGGTGACTTCTGCACATGACTGAGACAGTGCTTTTTTAGCTTCTTAAGTGAATGGAAGGTGGAGGGACTGGGAAATGGGATAGAGATGGGTGCTTTGGTAAATAAAGTTTTAGACTGGCAGGGAAGGATATCTGATGCCAAAATATTTCTTTGGTTGAACTGTTTCTGTGACATATTTTTGCCTTAGCTGATACTTCGATGCAAGTTTTCACAAAATATTTCAGCGAGAGCAAAGCAGGAATTGGGGGTGGGAGAGAAGAAGCTAACCCAGTGTACAGGAGTGTAAAAATCCCACTCAAATTGCAGAACAAACTCTGGGTAATTCCATTAGGCTGTTCTGAAGGTCCCAGCATAGAATGTGTTTTCTGTCCTGTTTCTAGGTCTTAGGGGATGAGTCTTTTCAACAAAATAATTCAGAAGTATTGGCAAGAAGCAAATATTTGCAGCTGTCCATTTTAACAAGTTCATATTATGCTATAAACTCTTCAGTCTGATAAATTTTGATTCTGATTATGTCAGGTGTTGAAGCCCAGAAGGACTATTACATTATCTAGCCTGATCTCCTTTGCAACATAAACCATCTGTACTGTTGTTTATACCCTTTACAGACTTTACATTAATTTATTACTCCTTTTTTCACATTAATCTGAAAGCACTTCCTCCAGATTGTTAATATTACCAGGGTTTTGTATTATTTTTTATCACACTGTTTGTATTGCTGAAAATGTTTTGAGGTGAACTTAATGTTTGGTTTGGGACTAAATTTGCAGCAGAGGAGTGCAAGTATTTCAAAACTTATTAGTTCCTATTGTTTTCCTCTTTGAGACTTGTTTTATACAAGAATGCATTGTAGCCTTGAAAGGGCATTTGCTATTTTTTTTTAAAATTCTGTAGTTTTCCAGATAAATGGAAACCTAATAAAAACATCAAAATGAAAGTGTTCTTTGTTTAATATGGCAGCTGAATCTTATCTGTGAAAATGTGGGTGCATTAAAACACTCTTAGTTCTTATGCTGACTTAAATTATGCAAACTCAAAATTAGTTTTAAAGTAGAATGATTGTTTTGCTGTATTGTTTATAACCTTTCTTGCAATTGCCTTTTTTTTCAGTAGAAACTTAATTTTTTTTTGTATTTTTAACTGATTAACAGCTTTTCACTTGTACTTCTCTCTGCAGCTCACCATAACTACTGAAATCTTTCTTTTTCCCTCCCTGTTATTTCAAGGCAAAACCAGTCCTCAGCTCCTCATTAAAAAAAAAAAAGATACAAAAGTGCTGTAAAATTGGTGAGCAGTTAAATTGGTGAAAAGACAGCCCAGCATTTAATTAAAATTGGCAAACTGGAGTTGTATGCCGGCAGTACCTGGAATAGGAAGCTTCAGATATTGTTCACTTTTCAATAATTTGAAGATCTTTTCATAATAATAATAATTTGTGTATTTTTGTTGCTATGGGAATGAGTGTGATAGCTGGAATTGTTATTACTCCTTTGTGCAATCAAAACAGACAAGCAGCTGTGAAAGCAAAATTCCTTGTTTAGAAACATACAGCTCTTATCAGCAATTCTAGCTTACTTGAGTTTTTATGCAGTTTATGAAGGAGTTTTTTGAGGTAAGAGGATTTGATATTTGTTTATTCAGTGTCTGTCAGGATATCTAAGGAAATACATGACTCAGATTTGACAGGGGGAAAAAACAGATTTGAAGAAAAGTTAATTTTAGTGGTTGAATGCCTTGGGCAACAATTACCTTTCATGTGCATTGAACACTCCTGCTTCAGGAGTGTTTGTGGGAGATGGACATGAGTGTAAGAGATCGAGAGAGGAAGGGTTTTGTAGTTGCTGGGTTTGGTTTGTTCTTCCCTGTTCCCTAGGAAAAGTGAGTGGTGGGTGTTTCTGGACTCAGCACTTGCTGGATGCTGAAAGAGCAAATACAAATGCACACAAGTCAGTCATTCCCTCTATTTTATGTGTGTCTTGCATGGGCATATGAGCCATATCCTGCATTATTATAAAGTCTGAATGATCAAAGTCTGTGGATTAAAGTCACCAAATGAGACTTTAATAAGGAACGTGTATGTTTTTAACCTCTGATTGTTCAGAAAGAAAAGTGTCACAGTTGAATTTGGTTGGGGGTTTTTTTCCTTCCGTTTTTCGTGCTAGGCAATTCTAAGCGAAGGCTGTGATTTTTGATTAGCGGTCTGATTTGAGGAACGGAGGCTTTTAAAAAGAAGAAGAAGAAAAAAGGGTGCTTTATTAACGCTCGGGTTGATTATTATTGGATGGCGTAAATCGCGGCTCCCGCTCTGAGCTGCTGTGGGGCGGTCACTGGCGACACCCAGTGGCCGAGAGCGGAATGACAGCCCCAGGCAGTCTGTCCCAAACTTGGGGTTTTCCACCCCAAATCCTTGGCATGAGATGTGGCTGTGTGGAGGGGCACCCTCAGCTCCTTAGGCTGCTGTCTCGACAGTTCCAGGAGCATGGAGAGGAGGCCACCTTAAGCTGGAAGCTGCGTGCTCTCTCTGCACATACATGCCCTCTTCCTAAGGTCTTAATGCTGTTTTGAAACTATGGACTGAGCAAATATTGTGTCTTGCTATTGTCTGCCTGGCAGCCTGGTATCTTCCAGAAGGGAATGATGAGCCAGCTTATCTCTGGAAGAGCTGGCTTGTTTCTCAGTCTGCCTTCCTATTTGGGTTCTTTGCTGTGCAAGGACGGTGGTGGGTGCCAGGCTGGCGGGGTTATAAAAGCACATGAAGACAGTAAAAGTTTTTACCCTCACTGTTATAACTGGGAAGTATTTTGTAAGATAAACGTTATGATTTCTGCTCCATATTTTATTTATGGTCAGTTTATACTCTTCAACTCTTGTGCCAGTATTGTTCTTGAGTTGCTCCCCTCCCTCCCCAGCATTTATTCCTTTGATGTATTTGTAGATAGTAATCATGTCCCTACTCAGTCTCTATCTTTGCCAAGCTACACAAGGCACAGCATCCAGATACTTCTTGTGAAATAAACACTCCAGTACCTGCATCATCTAACCCTTCCTTCTCTGCACTTGATTGTGGGTTAGTTATCAAGACATTGGTCTCAGCAAAGGGCACTGCTGGGAGCCTGCTATGACCCTGTGAAATGTGGGTTTACTTCAGCATTGAGAACAAACATGGCCTGAGAGCAGGGTTATTAAAGTGCAAAAAGCTCTTGACTTTGCTTTTTATCCCTGTCTTATTTTGGGACAACAGACTGCTGAAAATGTTGGAAAGGTGTTTGTGGATCTCAGAAAAGTAAATTCCCACCTAGGTCTTTGGGGTTTGTGGGTCCTAACAAAAATGTGGAGTTCTGGTTTTGCCAGCAGGGATTGTCTGTGTTGCTGCATACAGCAGATCTCTTGATCAGAAAGTCTGGAGTATCAATACTTGCACACTTTCTCCTTTGTCCTTCTCTTTCATGATTTTATTTCTTGTGATTGAGTCCTAAATCACTTAAAGAGTGAAAAAAGCAGTTGAATGTGAACTTGCAGTGGAGTATGGAAAATCACTCTGCATTTGGGTGTTATAAAAAGTAAAAGCTGGGGTTTTTTTTAATCTGGGATTTTTTAAAATCTTTTATGGCATTGGTGAAGCTGCTGCTGGAGTTCCATGTATGGTTCAAGAGTAAGCACTGTCTAAAGGCTCCCAAAAACAAAGAGCTGAAGAGAGTGCCTTGCATGGGTTCAACGTCCACATCCTTGATGCCTTAGCATCTTTTGTGGAGACTCAAATGTAAATTCTCCTGATCAGGATAAAGGCAACATAGCTCTGAAACACTTCATTTCAGCCTCTTCCATCCTCCTCTTGTCAATTAGATGACATCTTTTCCTTTTGTCTGCTACAAAGCACTGAAAATTGAGCTTAGGGCATGATAAAGATTCAGCAGAGCCTCCAGCTGTCAGACTGTGCACAAAGAGCATGTTTTGGAAACTGATAGTCTGTGAACTGTCACAGGCACAGAGGGATCTCAAGTTTCTCTTGTTGCTTTGAAACTGTAGAGGGTCTGACAAATTGCCTTGACGTGGGGATGTTCTGGAGTAGCTAAATATAAGAAGAATGGATATTGTGGGATGTGACTGGTCACATCATCTTCGTGATCTGCAGGTTCTGGGGAAGAAGATGAGGAAAATGAGAAGTCATTTTCCCTGCTTGGGCTTGGCAGATGTTTGTGCCTGTGCAATACATCTGGAACTGGAGAGAATTGCTTGGGCAGTGATGTTAGAGTGAGGCTAATCATTACCAAGCACACAAATGTTGTTTGTCTTGTATTCCCCTCTGTCTGCACATGCAGGGAATTATCTTCTTACCTTTTCACCAGCAACTGATTTCATCTTGAGTTGTTAAGAAAAGAGTCTTGAAAACATAATAGTTTTGTGTTTTGAAGAATGAGCTCCGATAGTGAAGTGTACTTAAGGTAAATTACTGTTGTGAAAGAATTTCCGAAATATTCCAGTAAATAAAACATTTACTTTATGTCATTTTGTAGGTATTTTGGCACCAATGTGTGGTAGTAGAAGCTCTTATTCCAATTACAGCAAAGTTTCTTCATATCCTTTTATTATGGGTTCTGCAAAACTCAGGCTGAACCAGGCTTCCTGTGGTGTAGAAATAAATTCTTTGGAAGAATTTCAGCGAATTTTATTAATCTTTGGGAAGACTTCTTAGTTATTTCCAGGTTTCTTCTATATGAGGATGCTGATAGTAAGTGGCAGTATCTAAATTGAAGGAAATAAATGGTGTTGTTTCAAAGTCAATAAATTATTCATGCAGCTGTGTAAGTAATTTTTTCCTTGCACCTTTCTCTGTAGGGTGGATCATTGGTGTTGCCTGTTCATGTGGTGTTTTGTTCAGCTTAAAATGGCCCTGAAAATCGTCACTCTTGGAGCCCTTTCTTGTAATCCCAAACTTGAAACGGCATCAGAGCACTTTCAGATTGTGGGATTTGCAGGTGCACCAAGGTGTCACAGTGACTTTTGCTCTGTATCTTTTAGTGTAGGCTACAAGAACAAGGCTTTTGCTGTGAAAATGTGCTGCTGACTGTACTTATTAATGTTTGTGTGCACAAGGGCTGTGAGTTGGGCAAATACTGTCCTTGTTTCACTGATTGGGAAAGTGAGGAGTGAATGCTGGCCCTTGCTGGGAACTGCTCAGCAAGCTGTTCTGCCACAGTCAGGACTAGGAAGTGTTGGTAGGCCAGGCTGTTGTTCAAATCCATTTAGATAAATACTTCATTTCTGTCTTGTTTGACATGACCATCTCAATGCATTGCTCTAGTGCCAAGTCAGACAGCAAAGCTGCTGGACTTCTTCACAAAGGAAAATGCTGTTAGTGAGCATGAGCTGCTCGTGGCTGCTGTGTTGAAATGTGAATGGATCAAAACTTAATGCTACATGCAGGTGACCATTGTACCCTCCGTGTTTGATTTCCAGCAGCTGTTGGCTGGCTGTTATTTGAGAGGCTGATCCGTCCTGGATCTTCTTTCTTGTGTTTGTGGTTACAAGAACTCATCTCAGCGTGATGCATTCGGTGGGAGGAGCTCACAGGAGAAGGGAAATGACTTTTCTGTGGTGGCTGTGGTCTGATGAGATAAGCACAAGTGCAGAAGGCTGAGACTTGGATTCCCTTCAAGGTTTGCAGCAGACTGGCAGGGCGGCTGTGGTTCCATTACAGGCAACAGGCACAAGCCTCATCTTTGACCCCCATGTCAGAGCCTCGCTCAGTGCAAAAGCCAGGGCCCAGCACTAGGACAGTTTTCCTGTTCTCTAGAATCCACCTGAGGATGCAGCATTTGTTGTTCACGTTTTCAGAGGCTTCTGAGAGTGTGATTTAGGCACAAATGAGCTTTTTCAGAAAAAAAAAAAAAAAAAAGGAAGAAAACATAATACATAGAATTAAGAATACAAACAGCCCAATTGCAGTATCTCTATAATTTACCCTTTGCCTGGGACTCTTTCAGACCTGCCTTAATAAAATAGGATTGCTTCTGCTGCAGCTCCTGCCAGCTTGATCTGAGAATAGCCACTAGAGTAAAATAGAGCATCTCTTATCCTCTTATTCCTCCTTTATTGGATGACCACCTCACCCACACCTGGATGCAGCCACATCCTCTGCCTGCTGAGGTCACTACAAGGAAAGCTCTGCTCACAGAGAAGTTCTTGGTTGGGTCCAGCTGCTCATGGCAGGGTAGGATTTTGGGGACAGCTTCCTTTGTGGCTCCTCTGTTAGTAGGTCTGTGTCACCAGTATGGAATTGGATGAAAAGAGAAGAAAAAGGGATATTCTCAAATGTGTTCCAATTACTATTTGACACAGTTTCTTTGAGTATGCAGAAGCTGTGTTTCCCATGTCAGGGTCTTCTAAATTGTTATAGAGGACGTAGGTTAGCAATTTGAGCATCATGTTTTAATAAATATGCCTTAATTTTGAAGCCAAAATTTGTAATTTGACATTTTTTATAGTTTTATATAGTGCTCTCTAGCTTATTTGAGTTTTCTAATTGTACATTGGATTATCCTACACTTTTTCAACTGGTCATCTGATCTTTGGCAGCTCTTTACCATCTCTTTGGTTCATGAATTTCTGTCAGTAGACTTTCAATTACTCAAGTTTGAATGTTAATTCATTGGACTTTGGACCTGAAGGCATGCCTAAATGTTCTAGATCTCTCTAGATCTCCACCATATTCTCCAGTGTTGGATGTAAAGTCAGGATAGGTCTTTTGAAAGTTTTCTTTTGATGAAAATAGTCACTTTATGGTTTTTGTGATCTATCCATTTAAAGACCTATGCATTTGTGATCTATGCTTGATCCAGTTCAGAAGTTGTTTTTGCATTCTCTCTCTATGGATGTCCAGTATAATATTCAAAAGAGGTTTTGTTTTTGTATTGATGTGAACACTTGCTTATGCCCCCAAAAGATAAGTTCAGAAGAGCTGTAGTTTCCATTTTAAATTTTTTTTTTAATTTTTGAACCTCAAAGCATTGAGTACCTGGGCCATTTCCCCTTTATTCTCTCCTACCTCTGACTTTTATTTTTTTCCCTCCAACCAGTACTGTTTAAGGCCATTTCCTTGGTTCTCTCTCCCACCTACAGCTCCTCTCTCCATTGCTAAACAGGATTGTACCCCAAAGCTCAGTCCTGCTGGGAGGGCAGGAATTGATTTCATGAAAGGCAAGTAGCTTGGTAGACCTAATTTTTTTGATCTTCCCACAGACTTTGTGTTTTATCTTTTTCCTCCTTTCTATTCTACTGATACAATTTTCTCTGTACTGCAAATGAAGAATTACATGGAGCTTCTTTCTGACTGTGCCTTACATTTGGAAGCGAGATGTAGCTGATTGGAGAGGATGAAATAATTCTCTTGGCAGTTACATCTTGTCTCTGCACTTCAGCGTAGCCTCTCGTGCATTTTATTCCCTTCCTCCCTGATGACTAAATGCTCTTTGCCTTCAGCAGGCTTTGTGGGAATGCTGGAAAAACCCCTTCTCCCTCTGCTTGGGGAAATAATAAACCCAGCTATGGGAAAGGGTGCTGGAGAAACCGTGCATTCCTGAGGGGTGGTTTGTACTTCCCCTCTGTGCTTGGATAATTTGCTGGTCCATCTTCTGCTGGGGAGTGGTGCCAGTGAGGAGAGGTCTCTGCAGGCTGCTGCATTGGGGAAATGCAGCACTGCTGTGTTCTGCCCTGCACTGGGGAAGTGCAGCACTGCTGTGTTCTCGCTGCATTGGGGAAATGCAGCACTGATGTGTTTTCCCTGCTTTGAGGAAGTACAGCACTGATGTGTTCTCCCTGCACTGGAAAAAGACAGCAGTGATGTGTTCTGCCCTGCATTAGGAAATGCAGCAGTGATGTGTTCTGCCCAGCATTAGGCAATGCAGCAGTGATGTGTTCTCCCTGCATTAGGAAATGCAGCACTGGTGTGTTCTGCCCTGCATTAGGAAATGCAGCACTGGTGTGTTCTCCCTGCATTGGGAAATGCAGCACTGCTGTGTTCTCCCTGCTTTGAGGAAATGCATCAGTGATGTGTTCTCCCTGCTTTGAGGAAGTGCAGCACTGGTGTGTTCTGCCCTGCATTACAAAATGCAGAACTGCTGTGTTCTCCCTGCCTTGGCAGCTCTGCTCCCAAATGCAAACCACGTGTCCTGTGCATGCACAAGCTGCCTCCCGCTGCCCAGAGCTCTGCGTTTGTTCTCAGCTTGCTGTGGAACTTTTAATTATTGTGAAAATAAAGGGAGGATCTGTTTGTATTGTTTATAGTAGGAAAGAACAGTGCAAGGTTTCATCTGCTGCTGTTCAGATCCCTTGCTATTTTTGGTATTTGACCTCTGCAGAAGAAGATTGCCAGAACTACAGGTCTTTTTCATTTTTATTATGTGTTTCTACCCTCCTACTCATAAGTTACTGATTAAATCTTTGACAATGTTCCATTTTCCCACATTTTCCCCTGTATTTTTCAAAGGAAATTTTGTATTTCTATGAATTTTTGAGCTAACATTCCCTTTTGGAAAGGAGAACTATGCAACTTGGCAGCATCTTCTGTACACCACTCAAAGGAAAAGGGAAATAACTTATGATTTGCTGGTTTATCTTTTGAAAAACGTTCTGGATTGAAGAGGACTGATGAGCCTGCTGGCTTGAACTGAAGCTGCAACGTTTAGAATACTGCACAAACAGCACAGCAGTGTGTGCTGGGACAATGTTTAGTGTTTAGTTTGTGCAGATAGATCCTTGCTTTTCATTTCTCCCCCACTGGAAGGGGCTGCCTTTGGCACAACTATTTGCTTCTAGTCTTGCTTTGTGGTTGTTTCCACACTCCACCAGTGAAAAACACATAACAAAGGCATCTGAAAATCCTGTCCTGCCTCTTTGGCATCACTTCCACTTCGTGCCTTCTATTCTAAACATGGAGTTTATTTCTTTTTTAAAGGAGCCTTGTAGGATGCCCTGGAGGTCAAAATATTTTAGGTTATTTCAGAGAACAGTATTTATTCTGAGTTCCCAAGATGTAATGAGTTTTCAGTGTCCTTCCAGAAGCTTATTGTTTCTGGTAGTTGTGGTATCCAGGAGATGTGCAGGGGTTGCCTGGAACTATGTACTTGATTCATAGAACAGATCACCTGAGTGTAGTTCCAGAAGTTTAGATATAATAACATAGAAGTTTCAGGTTTAATTTATAAAAGGTGGCTTTTCCTGCCTCATCTGAAAGATTCAACTGTTCCACATAAGGAATGGTGATCCCTAGGGATGGGATTGCACCTCTGTTTCAAGCACAAGTGGCTGGCCAGAGCCGTTCACCTTCAGCCAGGTACTGGTGTGTCAGCCCAGTGGTGGTGGTGGTTTCCTGGCACCTTGACATCACCTGGATTTTGTCAGTGTTGAGACTATAGATCCATACTGTGGGTACTTTGCTGGAGAAAGTGAAAAGCCTGAATTTAATGAACTACCTGACATTCTGAGCAGACAAGGAACCATGGGGAAAGCAGAGCTTTTGGCCAGTGCCCTCTGTGATTTTTTCTGAGACTGGAGCAGTCCAAGAGCAAGCTGTTGGTACAATTCTTTGTGTCAGAAAGTTTGTCATACAAACATGAGCAGTTCTCCTCTCTGGTCATCACAGCTGGCTGTTGTGCAATGTCCAAAACATTTCAAAGACTCTGATTTTGCCAAAGGATTCTTTGGAAAACAGATATCTCTGTTGTTGAACTTAAGGAACTGAAAGTGCTTCAGTGCAGAGATCCGTGTGCTTTTTAGGTGGCTGCAGTCCAGTGCTTAGTTATCTTCTATTGTGTTTGGAAGACCATTGTTTCCTATTTGTCTCATAAATTTAACACAGATCCTATTCCTGCCATTTAAACTTTCCCATTAAAAATACAACAGTGACTTCCCCTTCTGAAAAGGAAGGGCTGGCAGCTACACCCTGAAGTTTGAGCATGAGTTGTTTATATAACCTTCAATCACAATTTCATAATAGTCTGAAGACTTTCTTTCTAAGGCAGACATTTTACTGAGGTTTTAGCAAAAAACCTGGCTGCCATCAAACACAACTTTAAGTCTTAGTTGTTGCCGTGAAAATAGAATTGAAAACTGAGCCCTTCACCTTCCTGATGGTAGAAACTGCACTTTGTCTGAAAACATGAACAGCATTTTCTGGTATTTCAGAATAGCTGTACTTAAGTCATTCTGGGCAAAAGCTTATGAGTTGTGTTGAGCTAATTTTATTTCCCAGAAATACCATTAAAACTGAATGAACCTCCTTTTGCAGACTCTGGCTTTTTACAACTTCTGGGTATTTGTAGAGTTCCCTCGCCTTCCCCAGCAGTAAAAGCTCTGATATGAGTGTTGTAGAAACTGCTTATTGAAAGATACTCTCTATCATAGTCAGTAATATTTAAACAACTGCAGCTTGCCTTCCAAATGGATGACATTTGTCAGGAACATGTCTGTTTGAGTTTACTTGGCCTTTTGAGTAGACAAAGTCTGAATATTTAGAGCTTAAAATTCAGGTCAGCTTGGAAAACTACATTTTTCTCACAAGAAATTTACAGAGATAACCTGATTTTTTTTAGTAACCATAGCACTGCAGGAGAGCTGGTTTACAAAAACTCCTTTCCCCACCCTCAAGCATGTGAGTTTGAAACTCTGTTTAAATAGAAGCTTCCATTGTAATTGATCCATAAATTGAATTAAGCAGTTCACCTAATTAATAATGTTAAAAATATTTTATTTCTTCAGTTTATATTATTAATTTGCATGGATTGGTTTAACAGTTTTGTGTTTAAGCAGCGTAGCAAACAGCATTTGAGAACAGTTGGCTTTATGTAATAGTTCTAGTAAAAGCCTCTTTCATTTGAGGACATACCCAGAAAAGTAAGTAAGGAACAAGTTCTGCGGGTAGGCTGTACGCAAGGTAATGCCAGAAAACACGTTGAACTTCTTTGCTTCAGAGGGGAAAAGGAGTTTCCACAGGATGTCTGCATTTTATGGCAAAAATGACTGGTGGATGTGCTCTGAAAGGTTGCTTTGATGTAGAAGATTAACCTGGGGACCTCATTGTCAGGATATTACTGAGGCAAATCACTTAGTGAGATTATTTGTGACTTGGGAATTAAGTTTTTATGTGTGCCTGCTTAAGCTTTTTTTTAAGAATTTGCTGGTTTGTCACATGGCGTCGTGAATATTTGTGTGCACCAAACCAGAGGAGGGAAAGCAAACCCCAGAAACCACAAACAATGCCAAGAAGAAAAAAAAAGCAGAATGCAGCTTTGTCATAGCAACTTTTCCTTTGTTTCTGGTCTCTCATGGACAATTAAAATAATTACAACTAAAGCAAGTACTACATGGAAACTTGCACATTCCACCCCTAAAAATCCAGCCTGGAAAATTTGCAGAAAAATTGATGATAGAACAGCTGGGATGGCATGTGGATATTTTCTTGTATTCCCTGTCTGCCTGATTTTTGTTCCATTTCTCTTTGGATTTTTTTAAGGGTCATTTCATGTATGTGGTACCTGGGACTGGCTGCTGGTCCAGATCTTAAGGAAATATCAGTACCAGTGAGAAATCCCTGGAGTGTTGACCCCTTAAAACCTGCTGTGATTCCCTCAGTGTTTGGGTTTTGATTCTTTTTAAACACATAATAGTGGTCTAATTGAACCTGTATTTTTGACAGATGTGGATGACTGTAATAACATACCTACATCTTCCTTTAATAAAGGTTGTAGTTTGTGAACCACTAAAACCATTGCAAATATCTCTTTAAAATGGAAATGCTGCTGTGCTTTTCCTGACTCTGAATTGATGGAATCTTTATTGCAATTACAAAATAGAATTTTCTGTTGTGTTATAGACAGGAAAACTATGTTTGTCCTTTTTTCTAGGGCATATTTTAGACGTGAATCTGTGAGAGGATCCAAGAGAGTTTTGTTTAATTTTGGTTTTGCTGGGTGAAGTTTGCATTCGTGTGCATTGCTGAAATAGTTTGGGTTTCTAGGAGGGTTCAGTAGTGCCAGAGAGGAATTGCCTCTGAAGGGAAGATTTTTATCAGCTGCACTAAAAGCCAGTGTTCTGTGGTTTTACAGGAGGCTCAGAAAACATTGAGGGGCTTAATTGCAGTGAATTCCACAGGTCACATAGCCTGTTTAGGTGGTCCCTGATACGCTGGCAGGTGTTTCTGTGCGTCATTGGGCACCTAAATACTTGTAAAATTACCTCACCAGGCCATTGCAGGCTGTAGTGCTGGGTAATTTTGGTCTTGTTCTCTGCCTCCCCTGTGCACGTCCCTCAGCACAGAAGTTCACTTAAGAAGCCTCCTGCAGTTGTACTGATGCAGCTGTTTGTGGGCTGTGCTTCCTAGAACAAAACTTATTCCTCCTCAGGTAGAGGGGGTGACTTCATTTTGTTTCCACTTGTGGAGAGCATCATGTTGCTTTATAAAAATAATAAAGCAAATTTAGCTAAGTGACTTTCCCAGGATTCCCAGATAGACAGTTTAATCTGTTAAGGGGATTATCTGGTGTAGTGCTTACAGACATGAGGGACTGAACTCTTAAATCAGGGAGCCCTTTCCTGTTCTGTGTTCCTGTGAATGAAGCTGTGGTGGGGAGGGCATTGGGATAATTGAATTTTAGCTCTGTGCATCACCTCTGCACGAGATGCTTCCTCGTGAGTATTTTTCAAGCTAACACTGCTGAAGAATGTTGTAATTAAAGCTCTCCTTGGCTTTTGTTTATTGCAGGTTTCTGGCAAGGCTGGGGAGATGACGGCGGTGGAGAAGGTGGAGGAGCAGCTGGCGGCTCTGCGCATAGCCAGGCGCTGTGTGCCCAGCTCAGAGCCCGCCTACCTGCTGGACATGGACACCTCCAGAGCTGCCCAGCCCGGGAGCAGCCGCCTCGTGGCAGTTTCCTGTTCCAATGAATCCATCAGGGTCTACGACAGGGAGACGCTGCAGTTCCTGCGGGAGTACCGCGGCCAGCCCGGGCTGCTCCACGGGGTCAGGTTTGCTCACACCTGTGACAGCCTGGTGTTCTCAGCCTGCAGCCAGGGCACGGTCAGGGGCTGGGATGTTCGCTCAGCCTCGCAGAAGCCCGTGCAGGTGTTCACTGGTTACCCTTCCAACGTCTTCATCAGCTTCGATGTCAGCTGCAGCGACCTCATCGTTTGTGCCGGGACGGAGAAGGTTGAGAAGGACACATTTCTGGTGTTTTGGGATGCAAGAGGTGTTACAGACTGTGCCAGTGCCACTAAAGAGCCCTTGGGAGTCTATTCTGAAAGTCACAATGATGACATCACCGAAATCTGTTTTCATCCTATAGAGCCCAATTTGGTGGTGTCTGGGTCAACCGATGGCTTGGTGAATGTGTTTGACATCAACAAGGATAACGAAGACGATGCTTTGATAGCGACTTGCAATTCAGATTCCTCAGTGAGTTCTCTGGGCTGGGCTGGGGAAGATTACAAACAGGTCTATTGCACGACACACGATGAGGGGTTCTGCTGGTGGGACATGGCTCAGCTGGACACCGAAGAACCGATAACCCTGCTGCACGTTCTGGATGCCAGAGAGTCAGTCTGCGCTGAAAACCACGGCCTGCATTACCTGGTGGGTGGCTTGTACCATGAAAAGGCAGGGAAGCTCTTCCTGATTGGGGGAACCTCCACAGGAAACATCCACCTGATCAGCTGTGGCACCGATGGCCTGAGCCTGGTGGGGACCCTGCGTGGGGGACACTCAGCCACCGTCCGCTCCTTCTGCTGGAGCCCCACGGATGAGTCTCTGCTGACGGGTGGAGAGGATGCTCAGCTGTTGCTATGGAAACCCGGGGCTGTGGAAAGATCCCTCACAAAGAAAGCATCTCTGAAGATCTCTTCTTCCGTGCAGAAGAGAGTGAGAGTTCACAACACCTCCCTCAAAAGCAGGAAAAAGTGAAATGCCTGAAAGTGGGAAGAATCTCTGCTGTGTAGAGCTTTCCTGGTGTTTAATCTCTCTAGGCAATACATGTTTTACTTGGAGGTTGTCTGTGGAAAGAACTGTGGTGCTTGAATTCCCCCTGGGAATGTATTTCAGTCATCAGAAGAATGCCTTTTATTTTTTTTTAAGTTGCTAATATTAATCAGAAAAAAGTAAATGTTTGCTCCTGAGTTCTTGAACAACTGATATTAAATCATGTTATATAAAACTGCTTCTGTGGTTATTTAATGTCTCAGACAATGTTTTAAATGTATAATACAGGCCTGTGGCTTGCATAGTTTGTTACCTTCCCAATGATATTTATTCCCTGGCACATTTTAAAAGCTTTTGTATTCCGTGCTGTATTTTGCTTTCTTCACAGAAAACTTAATGAAATTGCTCAATTTAGAAAAAGATTTTATGTCACATCTTAATGCCTGAAGGAATTACTTCTTGTTGAAACAGAAAATAAGTAGTTTTGCACTGTCACATCACTGGTTTAGAATAAGCTCATAAAGAAGCAGCTGATAGAGTCATCTTTTTCATAGCAGATATGAATGTATTCAACCAAACAGCAGCTAATTTGTATGAGTATGAGAACTGTTAAACTGGCATTATTTCCTGCATGAAAATACCCAAGAATTTTGCAAGCAACTTCATTCTCTCCTACTAAGTGCACCTGGAAGACTGGGGAGATCTTTGGTGGATTAGAAAAATGGATGGTGTAATTATACCAGTGGTGTTTAAAATCCCAAACCCTGTCTTGAAGGAAACTGGTGTCACATGCCAAGTGGGGATGCTGAAACCCAGAAATGAACACTGCCTTCAGAGACTGCAGTTATGGAACAGACTGATATGAGGAGACTTTAACAAAACTTTTTAGAGGTTGGCTGGGTCCTTTAAGAAATGTTTCTCTTTGCAGAGAGGTTTGTGCTTGGACATCTCCCCAGGAGAGCTTTGTTTTATTATTCCACCAAATACCCACTGAGTGGTGCAGAACCAGTGCTGTACTTGTAAAATGGGTGAGACTTCGTGCTTATTCTGCTTTGCTGGCAGACTCCAGCCTGTTCTGCTGGCTCTGCACACACACTCACCTCCAGCCTTCCCAGGACCACTGCAGGCAAATGGTGTTGGTATTTAGGCTGTAGTTACACATGTGCACTACAACTGAAACCAGCACCAGAGAATTTAAGAATTGCTCTATTATAGATTAGCTGGCAGAGGATTTAAGAGGTATTGGGTGATTTTCTTTTTCCCTTGAGGGTGGATAGGTAATTCTTTCAGAACAAGTCCTGAACATCAAGTCTAGAGGATTATCCTGGAGTTTAGAAACAGTTTCTGAGGTACACTCTAGTGTATGGTTACAGCTGTGCTGAAGATGCCTGAATCATCTCTGGCATTGAATCCTTTTCAACCACAAATATCAAGTTTCCACACAATGTTTCATAGACTGTTAATACCCTTTAGCCACAACTGTGAATCCGTTGTTGGTTTGGGTTTGCCAGTTGGTGATAAGTAAGATGATTCACTTGGTTTTGTTCCTGCTGGTTATTTAAAAGTGCAGCTTCAATTTGAAAATCACAGCTCTCTACACTTTTTTTTTTGTTCCTTGTGTTAAATTCGTATTGCCCTAACACCCTTATCTGTTGCTTTGCACATTACATTGTGCTATTTTGAGATGAGGTGGGCAGTGAGTGTCAGGGCTATGATGCACCTGGATCCTGTGCCCTCTCAAGATTCATTATTCCAGGTCACTGCTTTTTGCCTGTTGTGTGATTGAATGGACCAAGACCTTCAGACTCTGCATTCACTGTAAAGCCCTCATGGGCCTGACTTAGTTTAGTGCCAGATTGGGGGTGGGGGGACTGAAGGATGATTCTGAGACCTGTTTCATTGCAGGTACAGTGTATCACTTGCTTTTTAAATGTTTATCCACTCTTTCCCTGGTATCTTGACACGTTCAGTGGAGTAAAGTCCTTGGGTCTGTCTCATGCTTGATTTCTTGAAGACAGGTTTGTGTGCACATAGAGAAATGCAGAGAGGGAGCTTGTGGTTTCCTCCCCTTGCTTTCAAGTGTCTGCTGAGTGAAATTCCAGCGTGCTCTGCCAGCTGCCTCTGAATTAAAGCAGCAGAGGTGGGAGTTCTGGGTCTGAAGAGTGAAGTATGCAACCTGTGCCTGTTGTCTTGTTTCTGGTTTAGGTGGCCCAGGATTTGTTCTGTATCAGCCACAGCTGAAGCCATGATTTTCCCTGGGAAGCTGATTTCTCCCTTTTACGTGCATAACAGAAATAGCAGCGGAAGGGAAAAAAATGTGTGTCTGTATCTTAAAATTCTGCAAAGGCACAGCAGCTGTCACGAGACTGAGGCTTGTGTTGCCTCTGAAAATACTCAATTTTGTTGTTTCTCTTTTTCTTTTGGGTTGACTTAATTTCAGGTTAATACCCACCAAATAAACATAGATGGAAACCATATGTGAACAAGTAATTAACACTGCTTGTTTCTGTAAGCTGCAGACACTATTTCATAGACCACAGAGCACAGGCAGAATCCATGTGTGATCACATAAATAATGATAGACTCAAAATCAGGTTAACTTGTCTGACAGTATTTTATCTCTTAGGTTAATATTGACATCTCCAAATTGGCTTCAGCATTGGTAAGAAACTGAATCATGGAGTCACGGAATGGTTTGGGTTGGAAAGGACCTTTAAAGGCCATTTAGTCCAACCCCCTTGCAAGGAGAAGGGACATCTTCAATTCAACCATGTTGCTCAGAGCTCCATCCAACCTGACCTTGAATGTTTCCAGGGATGGGGCATCCAACACCTCTCTGGGCAACCTGTGCCAGTGTTTTACTACCCTCATTGTAAAAAATGTCTTCCTTATATATAATCTGAATCTACTTTTTCAGTTCAAAGCCTTTACCCCTTGTCCCATCCCAGCAGGGTCTGCTAAAATGTTTGTCTCCATCTTTTCCATAGGCCCCCTTCAGGTATGGAAGGACTGCAGTAAGGTCTGTCCAGAGCCTTCTCCAGGCTGCGCAGCCCCAGCTCAGCCCATGTTCACAGCCGTCTGAGCATCTCTGTGGCCTCCTTTGAACCATCTCTCCTGTGCTGGGGATCCCAGAGATGGATGCAGCACTGCAGGTGGGCTCTCAGCAGAGGGGCACAATGCCCTCCCTGTCCCTGCTGCCAACTCTGCTGGGGATGCAGCCCAGGGTGGGATTTGCTTTCTGGGCTGCAAGCACACACTGCCAGCTCCTGGCCAGCCTCTCCAGCAGCAGCACTGAGTCCCTCTGGGCAGGGCTGCTCTACATCCCTTGATCCCCTGCATTGATACCAAGGGCTGCCCTGACCCAGGTGCAGCACCAGCACTTGGTCTTGTCCAGCCTCATGAGATTCCTATGGTCCCACTTCTTCAGCTTATGCAGGTCCCTCTGGATGGCATCTCATCCTTCAGGAGTGTCCACAGCCCCCCTGGCTTGGTGTCATCTGCTGGTTTGCTGGGGCTGCACTCGATCCCACTGTCTGTGCCATTCATTAACCAGTGCTGGTCCCAGTACAGACCCCTGAGGGCCCCCCTGACCTCTCTCTGGACATTGAGCTGTTGACCATTACCCTCTGGATGTGACCATCCAACAACTCCTCATCCACCCAACAGTCTGTCACCAAATCCATCTCTCCAGTTCAGAAGGATGCAGCTGGGGACTGTGTCAAAGGCCTTGCAGGAGTCCAGATCTGACCTTTATAAAATGTACGTAATTGAAGTTATGTGCAAGTTGCTTTCAGAAATCATCACTGTGTGAATTGTTTAACCCCAGGGGAAGCTTTCATTCCAGAAGCAGTATCAGATTTGTTCCAGTAAATGAAAAGCCGAAATCCAGAAAGACTGACTACTTAAATGCAAAAACCAGTGTCTGTCTTTATTCAGAGTTTATAATAAACCTGCTGTCTGATGTATCTGAGCAGCAGGAAATTATCCTGCTGTAAACACATGAAAATTAACTTACTTGCATTTGGCACCACCTGAAACGTACTCTTTGTTTCTTTTTCTTTTCTCAGTAATTAAAGTGCAGTACTTGCATGCTCACCACTGTTTTTCAAGTAAAAGACGTTCAGGGTGACATCCCATAGTCTGTGGATAACTTCATCAATTACTTGAGTGTAGGATTTTACCCACACTTCGGGGTTGAGGTGGAAGTTATTTGACAAATCTAAAGTTGTGAATTCATTTCTGGGTGGGATTTATGTAGCCAGTTGCCAGCCATAAGCTATTCTGTGGCCAGATTGTATATGGCACATGTCCTGTGTATTCAAATTGCATATCTACATTCAAACATCCCTTAGCAGAGCAGCTGATGCAGTAAAACCTTTTAAAGACATGAAATGCAAGCTTTATCCTGTTCCAAATGACAGCTTTCTCCTGGCTCCTGCCATGCTGGGGCTCTGTAGGTCAGAGTGTTGTGTGAAGCAATGCATTTTGTTATGGGAAGTGCTGACTCAACCCCTGCACACTCCTGGAGCTGCATCTTGTGTTTCACAGGATCCTGGACGGGCTGGGGTGGGAAGGGACCTCTGGACATCATCTGGTCCAACTCTCTGCTCGAGCAGGTTCACCCAGAGCAGGTTGCACAGGATTGTGTTCAATTGTATTCAATCCTTGGGTTTGAATATCTCCAAGGAAAGAGACTCCATGGACTCTCTAGGCAGCCACTCCAGTGCTCTGCCACCCTCACAATAAACAAGTTCTTTCTCATATTCAGATGGAACTTCCTGTGCATCAGTTTCTGCCCATTGCCCCTTGTCCTGTCTCTGAAAAGAGCCTGGTCCCATCCTCTTGGCACTGACCCTTAAATGTTTGTGTTTTGGGGAGAGGCTCGTTTCTTTCAGGAGGGCATTGGGTATGGATACAGTTAATTACAGTGTTCAACAAAGCTTTTGTACTCCTGAAGGAGCTGACACACTTGCCCATCTCCTAAAGCTTGTCTGCATTTGCTGTGGTTAATTTGGAGTTGTTTCTCTCCACCCCTTCAAAATGGTTTTCTGTTATTTGGCTTCTCAGTCTCTTTTTGGATGGGGTAGTGGCAAGTTGAGCTGGCACCTGCTTTTCTGAAGGGATGAGTCCTGTTCCTTTCCTCTGGGAGCTCTCCTGCCCTGTGCATGGGCTACTGGACTCTGCACTTCCACATCACACCAAAGGGAGGGTGGGAAGCAGAGAGAGGGAAGAAAAAGGGGAGGCTGGCCCCAGCTGACCTTCTCACAGGGCATCTCTGGAGAAGCTCCTTGATAAGGAGCTGGACCCTCTACCTTTTGAAATACAAGAGCTTATTCTTGAGCTTGATGTAAGCAGGATAGGACCTCAAATAAATTATGCAAGACATAATGATCCTTTAAGCATAAAAGCCATTTCCTGTTTGTCTGTGAGATGAGGTTTGTCTGTGTGAGATTGTGTGATTTGGCAGTGGAGCATGTGAGGGGCAGAAGGTGTTCACTTGCCAGGGCTGGGTGTTCTTCACTTCCAGGAGCAGGGAGCAGAGCCACTGGCTGAGCCACTCTTGCTCTCCCTGCTCTGCAGGAGCCAATGGATTTGGGGATTCCAAGTGCCATGGAAAAGCAGGAGGGCAGGAGTTGGTGTGGAGATGGCAGCTAAAGGCAGCAATTCAGTCTGTGCCCTTGCTGCTGTTGGGGTGATTATAGAGCTCCGTGGTTCCTTATCAGAGTTTGCTGATAACCTAACAACCAATTCTGAGGATATTTGATAACTTTTTGGGTTTTGTTTCCCTTTTCTGCACCAATTTGTGACCTGGCACAGGTATGCTGGCTAAAGGGAGAGAGGATGCCTGCATTTACTGCCACTGGAAGCCTGGCCTCCGCTTCCTGACAGGGTCTTCTGTCCTGCTGAGATTTCTGCACGTGTGTTTCTTCCAGCCTTCCTCCTTGTGCCTTTGGATACTTAGAAATCTACATTTTCAAAGTTATCTACTTTTCTGGAAATAGAATGTCAGAAAATACTATCTTCTATACACTTCCTGCAATCTTGGCACCAATATTTTTAAGGGAATAGATTACATTTTCAATAGCAATTTCAGTCTTACTCTCTCGTGTTCTGACTGAAGATTTGACGGAGCTCCAATCCCATAAAGGTGGTACTTGAGCAGCCTGGGGCTGCAGGGACTCCAAACTGGCAGTGAGAAATGCTGGGAGGAGTTCAGGAGAGCTCTCTGGTGATTTAAGATGATCATTTGGAGAAGTCCTAAACAGGGAGAAAAAATAAGGTCCAATAACTGAAAATACACAGTAGGGCACTGAAGGACTGTTGCATCCCAGGTAATATATTTGATCTTATTGATTTGGAGAGTATATTAGATAAAAGCTGAAGCAGTTTTAGAGACTGAGAGTGCAGTTTTCTGGATGCTTTTAATACAGCAATTCTTGATTTTTAAAGGAATTGAATACCTGCAAGTACAATGTATGCTGAGCCTCACTACTTCATGTCCAGATTAAAATAAATTTAATATGCACATAGCAGGCCAAACAGCTGGAAGTGACTCCCTTAATTTTACTGGGACTTCTGGAGAGCAATGCCCATAGACAAAGCACAGTGGTTCTGATTTATGTCTTTGATTTTAGTAATGCAGATACATGAAAAATGAAGGCAGAAAGGTAGACTGATACGTCTTGAAGAAGCTGAGGCTGACACACTTCTCTGTTGGGAACTCTGACTGGTACATGGAGATCTCAAAGGTTCCTTTGAAAGTTTTTCACTCAGGCATTTAGAGAATGCAGAGTGCAGTGTTTGGGCATCGTTTGAAGAAGGAAGGCTCAGGGCTTCACTCTAGCAGTGATCTGGGTGAACTGTCTCAGTTTAGGACTGATATATGAGGGATCAGAACAAATAGGGGGCTGTTTCTTGGATCAGTTAGGATGGTGGTTGTGCTTCACACCCCAAAAACCAAAGACTGGCTGAGGCCAGCACTGGACAACCTAGTGTTTATTAGAAAGGAATGGTCATTTTATAAAACAATCTTGTTTTGATAAATGAAGACACATAATGCTGTATGGGTCAGGAGGATGTCTTGAGATAGCAACCCATCAACATGGCAGCAATAAAGATCTTGTGAAGCTTTCTAGATGTGTGTGGTATTAAGCCACAGGTAGATTAAATCATTGTTGGAATTAATTCTTAGAGTTGAGTTGAATTTATGGAGTCCTAACTGTTGCAAACAGGAGAAAGTATGAAGGCAATTCAGGAATGCAGTAATAGGAGCACACAGGCATCCTCTACCACATGCCAAGGAATGAATAGTGGTGCTTTGTTAAAACATTTTGGCTAAAATAAGCCCAAATCCTTATTTATTCTTAATAGTGTTATTATTTTAACATTTCTGTTGTGGTTTATTACCAGGATGCCTAGACAGTGAGTGAGCTGTAACTCAGTTGTTCCCAGCGAGCTCAGGGGGTGAGAGCTGCTCTTCCCTCTCGTCCCCCCCGGCAGCCAGGACACTCCTGTCTCCCAGGTTTCACCTTGCTTTTGTTTCAGATGTTCTAAGGCAGAAGGTTTATTCTATCTCATAGAAGAAATTTGCTCCCATTTTATTTTCTAAACTGTGTAGAATGCCCCAGGACTGCATTTATACGAGACATAGCTGAAGTATTTGTGGTTTCTTACAGGGGTGTGTATTAGACCCATTTGCTCATTTATTATTAGACACATTTAATAGATTTACTAGCATGGCAGAATTAGCATGTGGAGAATTACCTATTTATGCATGAATACAGCAGTTTCAACTGCCTTGTCAATACTTTTTAAGTACACATACACACAAAAAATTCCTGAGGCTTGATTACGGTTGACAATTTCTGTAGGTGGAGGTGTTTTCAGGGAGTTTTGTTGATGCAACAATTCCAAAAAGCTCCATAGTATCTTGTAAATGAAGAGCCAGTGTTTTCCAGATGGCTCTATAAATAAATTTGGTAGATGCAGAAATAAGTGAAGGTATTTCAAGAGCTCCAGGCATGTTTTTGCACATAATGCTGTGGTGAGCTAATAGAGGAAATGAACTTCCTTTTGTTTGCAAGATACAAAACCCCTCCAGTTCTTAATGCTTTTTCCATGCCACTGGGCAAATTCAGCCACGGCGCAGCTTTTCCATGTGGATCCTGGGTTTCCACCTGTGCCACGCTCAGGAGCTCGGGGGAAAGGCCACAGGGAGCTCTGCACAGCTCATGTGGGTGCAAACCAGAGCATTCTGCCAGGGTCTAGGAGAATAAATCCTGCATGTGTGGCTGGCCTAGAGGGGCGAGAGCTGAGAGCAGTTGTTGCTGTGTTTGTGTCTCCCCGTTTCTTCTCTGTTTTTTAAAAAGATGCTTTAATTTCCTGTGCAGTCTGGTGTTGTTGCATTGCAAAAAGAGAGTGTTACTGAACCAACACTTGAGCCAGCAGAATCCAGGTAGCCAGCAAGGCCAATGGCACCTGGTCTTTGTCAGGGCAGGGATTGTCCCCCTGTGCTGGGCACTGGTGAGGCCACACCTCAAACCCTGTGTCCAGTTCTGACCCCTCATTGCAAGAAAGACACTGAGGGGCTGGAGTGAGTCTGGAGAAGGGAATGGATCTGGGGAAGGGCCTGGAGCACAAGTGTGGTGAGGAGCAGCTGAGGGAACTGGGGGGGTTTAGCCTGGAGAGAAGGAGGCTCAGGGGAGACATCCCTCTCTACCAGTCCCTGACAGGAGCTGGGGATCAGGCTCTGCTCCCAGGGAACAAGGAACAGGATAAGAGGAAATGGCCTCAAACTGGACCAGGGGAGATTTAGACTGGACATAAGAAAAAAATTCTTCACAGAAAAGGTTGTCAATCATTGGAACAGGCTGTCCAGGGAAGTGGTGGAGTCACCATCCCTGGAAGTGTTCAAAAAACGTGGAGATGCGGCACTTGGGGACATGATTTAGTGGTGGGCTTGGCAGTGCTGGGTTGATGGTTGGACTCAATGATCTTAGAGCTCTCTTCCAGCCTTAATGATTCTGTGGTTCTGTGATGTCTAAGAACCTCCTGTTCCCTGCCTTGCTCTTCTTGATCTCAAACAATTTCTGTTCTTTAGGCAAAAGTGAACTTGACAGTTACCAGGAAAATTCCAACTCCCTGGCTCCCCACACAAGTGCTGGGACAGCACCAATGGAACAGGAAACATGCTGTTTGAAAAGAAATATTTTCAATCCCAAACTGCAAGAATGTTACTAAGTGCTCTAAGGGCACTCTATTGCTTGCTGACATTTTGGGCCATGGGGCTTCATGCAGGATATTGAAAGAAGAGTGGGAAGTGCAGGGCATTGTGCCCACCTGCCCTGTTACCCGTTGGAATGTGCAGAGGGATCAGGTGTGAGCAGCCCTGCTCAGATGGTGTCTGAGAGGCACTTTGCTCCACTTTTTGGAGCTTGGAATCACTTATGAATGCAAACAGCTATCAGAAAGGTTTTAATATGGTTGATATTAGAGCAACTGTGTTAAGTGGAATAGTCTAAATATATACTTGGAATAATAAACTATCACTAATCTCCTGGAAGAAAATGGTCCTCTGTCACTCAAAGATTCTTTTTTCCCAGATTTTAGACAGGATTTTAGCTGGGTTTCCCCCCCCTCCCCACCCCCCACTATCTCCAGTACAACTAAAATAAACCAGCTCATTTTTAAAGTTATATGACATAGTTATTGTCAAGCAATGAAATTAAAACCTCTAAACTTTAGAACTCAAATGGAACCCTTTAGAACTCTAGATTTCTAAATGTGCAGATTTTTTTTTAATGTAGAAAAATATGTATTTTGTTCCCTCAGGAGGGTTTAATTACTATATATTTCATGAGCAGAATAGTCTTGAAACCCATTGATAAATATTGTATCAGCTTTTAGAAAATGGTACAAAACAGCATCTCTCTTTAGCTTCCTTAGGAAAGTCTCCTCTGAGTTCCAGTAACATTTTTCTGACGTGTTCCCAGCGGCTCGTGGTGTTCATTGTGACCAGCAGGGCCCAAGGTTTTCCTGCACAGGTAACCAGCTCTATACATGCTGTTTTGTGGATAAGCAGTGGATTGTCCTCTGAGTGTCTCAAACAGGGAGTGGATGCTGTATTTTTCATTTTAGAGAGGGAAAGTGAGGCAATAACCTCCCCAGCTGCACGTAAGAAATCTGTGCCAGAGCTGATCAGAATCGGGAACTCCTTCCTCTCTTCCATTCCTCTGCTCCTCAAGGCTGCTGCTGCTTTGGCCTCTTGAGGAGTTTTTCATGTCATCACCAGGAGTAATTTATTTTATTCATTTAAAGATTTGAAGCTTGGGGTCTGGAACCCCAGAGGACAGAGAGACAAGGGGCACACGCTGATGTACTGAGAGAATAAACCACTCAAGGGAGAGGAAAGAGATGAGAACAGCAGCAAGGCAAGTCATGGTCATCAAACCAGAAAACCCCAACCTTTCCCCAGCCCCTTCCAATTTCTGTCAAGCTTTTGTAGACAGGTGGCAGGGTGGTGAATAAACACATCATTTCAAAGAATTCTTGAAAGAGAATAAAGCAATGGCTTGGTAGTTTCCTGAGAGCCCCTGGGGAGAGTGAGGAGCAGCAGGGGAGAGAGCAGGAAAATGTTCATTTGGAAGTCAGACAAAGAGGTGATAAAACTCCTGCTAGATGTGTATCAGGCAGGAGTAAGGCAGGTGTACACGTGTGGCCTGTCCTGTGCTCCATCAATGCTAAACTGCAAACTCAAGGGCTCCTGAAGGGATGGCAAGGGGCCTCTGAGGCCTCAGAGTCCTGTTTTCCTAAAGCTGAAAGCCTCAGAGAGATTGCATGGCTCCAAAAGGCAGATTTTTTTTTAATAGGCTGCTGGTGGTGTGAGGCTGCAGGGCACTGACAGATAATGATGAGCCTTCAAAAAACCCCGTGGGCAAAGATTTGGAGAGAGGAGGAAGAGTCAGGATGGCTGTGACCAAAATGTGCCACAGGAGCTCGGCACAGCCCAGCCAGTGTTTGGGAACCAGCTGAGCTGTCACCCAGGGTATTTTATGATGATGCCCTGCAACGTGATCTCTGTTTACATTTTAATAGATCCATTTAGCAAACGCAGTGCTGGGATTGCTGCCAGCTCTGTTTTCCTTGCTAATGAGTGTGAGGGGAAGGGAAACACAGGCAGGGAACCTCTTGTGCCAGTCCAGCAGGAGGTGGGCTTGGGGATGGGGGCAGTGGGGCAGAAGTTTGTGCTCAGCCCAACTCCTCTCCCCTGAGCAAAGACCAGGCTCTACCCTCTGAAAAATCCTGGCTATGATCCTCTGCAGCCTCAGGATAAAGATGAACGGAAGCTTTTTACCATGTGTGGCATTGAAGCAACCTTTTGGTGTTTTCTTTTGTATGTTTGGCCTTAAAGAGCTGGATGGGAGAACAAGAATATAGTTATGGATATGGTGATATGAAAGAGATGGTGTGAGATGAGAGACCATGGGGCTCACAAGGGCTGTTGCCTTCTGTCCTCTGCTGCAGAGACTTGACTTGTCTGCTGTGTTCCTGTGTGGGTTTTAGAAATTGTGGGAGCTCTTAGCACCACACACACTTGAGATACAGCATGAAGTGTGTGCAGGAGCCCGTCTGTGCTCGGTGCCATTGTGCATTATGTAGGAAGAGATGATAAACCAAGTCTGTTTCATTTCACTTTAGTTTGAAAAACCCATGGATCTCTCCTGCGGCTCTGTTTGCTTACCAACACTTTAGCAGTGTTGTATTTACTGCCCTAAGGGCACTGACATTCCCTTTAAAATCATCATTCTTGGAAACCAGGACAGGTCTGAAATGGCTGTGAGTGTTCACAGCCTCCAGCATGGGAAGGCTGAAGATGATTTTTGTGCTGTGCTGGGGCTGGCTGGGGTGGAGTTGATTATCCCCAGAGCAGCCCTCACAGGGCTGTGCTGTGTATTGGTAGCTGGGAAGGTGTTGATAAATAATATACAGGTGTTTGGGCTGCTGCTGCATCCTCTCCAGCATCCTGCCCTCACCAGGAGGCTGCAGGTGGACAAGGATTTGGGAGAGGACACAGCCAGGACAGCTGACCCCAACTGAGCAAAGGGATGTTTCAAACCGTTTGATGCCTGGTCATCAATAAAAGCTGAGACTGGAGAGAGAGGGAGGGCATTCCATCCTTACAGCTGCTCCATGCTGAAGCACTTCCCAGGAAGTGCTGGACCCTGCCTGCTGGTGGGAAGTAAGGAATAAATACTTCATTTTCCTTTGCTTCCATGCCTTTGTTTTTGCTTTATTTATACCTTTATTGTGGCCCTTTATCGAGGTTTTTCGAGGTTATCGAGGTCTTTTTCCATCTTATTTCCCCTTGTCCCCATCCTGCAGAAGGAGGGGACTCACAGTATCTTGGTGGGCACCTGGCTTCAGCCCACTACAAGGAATTGTCCTTTCTCTAAGTGCTTTAACTCAAATGCAGTACTTAATACAGCCTGTGTGCCACTGAGATCTATTTACATGTGAGAAGCATCCTGACTTAAGCATATTTAAAATTTCTTTTGTAACAGAGGCTTCTGTGAAGACATCACAATTAGTAGTAAAATTAATTAACAGCCAGGAATATGGGAATATCTTATCCTGCCATGTCTGTGAGAACTGCTGAATTCAGGCTTGGTGGGATGACTACCAGAGTGGGATGCCTAAACTCATCAGTGTTTTTCCTGCAGAGGTCATAATGTACAGGGAAAAAAAGCAACCCCCAAAAGTACAAGCCTGGCTCCAGGACCTCTTCTCCACTGACCCTGCAGACCTTCCCCTCTCCGGGGCTGGGAAACCACAGGAGAGGACACAAGGTTTGAAGAGGTTGCTTATCCTGCTTGAAACAGCCTGTGAGCACTGCAGACTCTGATCTTCACTTTGCATATAGGAATAAATTCAGTAATGACAATATTTGTTACAGTAATCAACATATGACAGGATGAATGCGTGGGAGCCAAAATTGGACATCATTCCAATTAGAAATAAGGTACATTATAATGGCAGAGGCCAAAATTAACCATTCAGAAACTTGCCTACACCATACAAGACCACGGCACAGGAAATACTAAAATTAAAATTGGGTTTCCTTCACAAGAGATGACAACTCCTCCTTTACTAAAGCATCACGAATATTTTCATACTCATATATACTTTCATATATTTCATATATTTGGGTATATTTTCATATACTTATAACATTTTCTCTTTTTTTCTTCCTCAAAATAATTTCCCTGATAAAATGTAGAATGATCTTTCAACTCTTTAACCAGGAATATAAACTTACATTGAATTCTTCTCCCTGCTTTCCCTCCCAGTTTAGAAATTGTCACTCTTGTTAACTCAGTTTAATAATTCTCTGAAAGGATCATGCCCTCCACACTCCCATAAATTCCTGGCTTTTTTCTATTTGTTTAGCTCAGGTGTTTAATTTATCGATTTTCAGGAAAAAGCTGCAGTAACTTGGTGCATCCAACATGGGAATGACCAGAAGCCACTAAAGGACAATACAGGGGACAGTTCTGCCATTCTTAGAATGATGCCTGAATGCCCTGAAGGTTTTTAACTGTGAAAGAACTGTTAAAGAACAACAAAGTTACAGGAGAAAATGATCCTGAGGAAGAATGAAAAGCAATAAGCAATTCACAGAAATGGAAGAACGAGGAGATGGGAGAAACTTGCCTGGTAAGTTGTGTATTGTGAGGCATTGAATGGTTTTACAATCTCCTACATGTGTGTTCTATCATGGTATTTTTGCCCCAATTTCCTCATAGGTTAAAAGCTGCAAAGAAATTGTTCTGGTTGAGCTGAAAAGAATGGAGAAATGTGTGGTATTTCTAGAGAAGAGGTATTCTTCACTTACTGGGAAGGTTTGAGACTTCTGCTTGCAACACGATTGGCCCTGGTTCATCTTTCTTGTTTATATTTTGAATTTTCAAATCACATACTGAATTATGCCAAGTGACAGAAGGAAAAATGTCTGTGTGGAGCAGAGTCATGCCCCCACTAGGAACTGGCTTCCTTGGCACATCAGTGTTTTCAGGCACTGGTGACCCTCTGAGTGAGAAATGGAAAGAGGAATGATGAGCCAGATTTCCAGACAGGCACGCACAATTAAACACATTTGAATGTGCCTTACTTGTGCTTGTAGGGAGTTATTTGTATTTCTCTCCTGAACAGCTTGAGCCTACTGTTACCTTCTTTAACAGCCACACAGGGTCACTGCCCTCTTCAAGGGCCTGATGAGCTGGACCTTGCTGTCTTCCTCAGTGCTGGAGCTCCTGACTGGGTAGAAGAGATTTTGGGCAGTGTAAGGCACCCACAGCAGTTACAGGGGGGGAACACCCTGAGCTGGATGTGGGACATACAGAGGGTATGGGACCTGTCCATGGGTATGGAACAGGAAGATGAGAGGCTCAGTGTTTACCAAAGGTTTCTGGCTGAGTGTGTTTTAGGCTGCAACTCTGATCAGGATTTTCATAGGAAGATTCTCTCCCACTTAAAATCTGCAAGGCTGTGCACACAACCCTTTGCTTCTGATTACAGCAAACATCAATAGAACTGGAATCAATAGTATGGTTTGGGTTGGAAAGGACCTGAAATCACCTCATCCCAACCCCCTGCCATGGGCAGAGATACATTCCATCAGACCAGGTTGCTCAAAGCCACATCCAACCTGGCCTTGAATATGTCCCGGGATGGGGCAGCCACAGCTGCTCTGGGCAACCTGTGCCAGGGCCTCACCACCCTCACAGTAAAGTTTTTTACTAATATCCATTCTAAACCTACTCTCATTTTGAAGCCATTCCTCCTTGTCCTGTCACTCCAGGCTCTTGTAAAGAGTCCCTCTCCATCTTACAGGCTCCCTTCAGGTATTTACACTTGATTCCAGCTCTCTTATTGAGGAGTGATTTTGATGCCTCGTTTGACCACGGGCATCATTCATGACAATTTTATTCAAGCCCACTTGTGCCAGAACCATAAATTTTTGTAGAGGTGGAAAAGTATTAAGAAAAATTTCTTCACTGGAAGGGTTGACAGCCATTGGAACAGGCTGCCCAGGGAAGTAGTGGAGTCACCATCCCTGGAAGTGTTCAAAAAAATGTGAAGATGTGGCACTTGGGGACATGGTTTAGGGGTGGGCTTGGCAGTGCTGGATTAGTGGTTGGAATCAATGATCTTAGAGGGCTTTCCAACCAAAATGATTCAATGACTTGTAGTTTGTCTCATTTTGCATTGTTTATACTGTTGTCCCTCTTCCCAGATGCACAACCACGTGGCTCACTGCAGCAGGCAAAATGGTTCACAGATGCTTTTGCTGAGTTTGAAAAACTCAGTAGAAAAGCCCAAGAGGCACTGCTGTGGTGAAAAACTGTAAGAAAAAGGACAATAATAGATACAGCTTTGTGGTTCATACTTTATTTACAAACACCTTTGAGTGGGTCAATACAACCAGCTGTAAATCTTTCTTCTCGATTAAAGAACCAAAACAAGAGCAGAAAAATTGCAATTTGCAAAATACACTAAATTATTGGCAGTTCCATGGCTGCAGGTTATCCACCTGATTTCAGTACCCATCCTTCTGTGGCCAGGATACATAATAAAATAAAGCAAATGGAAACTCCTCTCTATATAAAGAGAAATGTTGATAGGTTGCTTTTTTTCTGTAATATTGATTTTTCTGAGCACAACCTTTTGTAAAAAAACAAACAAACCATCTCAAGAAGGTCTTTGGCTGCCTAACCCAGTCAATGACACTTAGTCCCATTAGTGGGGGAAAAAAGTCATAACCATCTGGGGAGTGTCTCTTCAAGTACAGAAGCAGCTGTTTGAAGACAAGATCAACAATCTCATCTCTTTCTCCAGCTAGTCAGAGGTTTTGACCAACAGTGTGTTGGGCTTAACAATAGTTTGTTAAAAAAAACCCCCAATGAATTGTAAAGGAAATTGTAAGTGTGAATAACTTTGATTTAGGAAATCATGAAGACTGTTTTGGACTGTGACTAGGCTACTGAATCCTTAATGGAAATATGCACTCCAGAGCCACTGGGAGCTTTCTACATTGGTGTGATGGAGGGAAATATCCCATGATATACATTAATTGTGTATCAGGTTTGCATGGCCAGAGAGGTTCTGGATGATGAAGGATAGTTACTGCTAGCCTAGCTTGCATACAGACATTTTTATAATCAGTATATTTGGAGGAGAAACATCAGATATTTTGTAATTCTTTAGAATTACTTCCTGGATTTGATGATCTTGGAGGCATTTTCCAGCCCTAATGATTCTATGATTCTGAACAAATGGCATCCTTTTTAGGGGCTCTGAATGCAACAGAACAGATGTGTAGCCCATTGAAGATCATCCATGCAAAGAAATCAGTGCACAAGTTGTAGAGGAATGCAGGTGTTCTTTCAAAAGCCTTCTTTGATGCTAAATACTCCAACATGAGATGGAAAGTGGGCACAAGTGGCTGAGACTGAGCCTGAAGAAAAATCTTAATCAAGAAAAGATGAAGCACCCTCCAAAACTGCCCTTTCCTCAGGACACAACATCTTCAACAGGCAGCCCAAATAACTCCTTTGTTGCCCCCTTTTAGGAAAAAAATGAATGGGAATGGGTCCCTGAACACACCACAAACATGCAGGGTCAAGTTTCAAGCTGAGAAAAGTTGCCCAGAGCAGTTGTGGATGCACCATCCCTGGTCAGGGCCAGGTTGGACGATCCTTGGAGCAACCTGTTCTAGTGAAAGGTGCCGCTGCCCACAGCACGGGGTGGAATGAGATGATCTTTGAGGTCTCTTCCAGCTCAAACCATTCCATGATTCTGTGATTCCTGCTAATTCATCCAGACACTGAAGCCTGATTCCAGACTGGGGATTAAGCACAGATATGTCAGGGTACTGCTGCTGCAGGGAACCAAGGTAAGGACATTTGTCTGTGGCATGTGTCCCCTGAATGTTATCTGAGGTACAAAAAATACACATCACCTCCTGCAGATCCTGCCAGGATTCTGAGCAGGGACTGGCTCTGAGCATCAAGGAAACCCAGTCATTCCAAAAAACATCATTTATCTCCACAAGATATTAAATCACAGGGAGAAAAAACAAACATACACAGATTCTAACAAATGCACAAAGAACTTTCAGGCTTGGTGTTTAAAGACTTGCACGTGGAAGCTGGTACCAGTCCACCTGTAACTTTGGCTGGCTCAGCCTCGCTGTACATCCATCCCAAAAAGCAAGAGGGGCTGAGCTATGGACAGTCACCACGCAGGACTGATTTGGACTAAACCACTTTGTGGCTGGATCCATGTTCCCACCTTCTGGAAGTATACTGGGTTTGGATTCCAGAAATAAGTCTGCTGCATGGGAAATGTGATCCATCCTCTTGCACACAGTTTGCCGAAGCAGCAGCCATCTGCTGGGGTTTAGAGAAGGCTCAGGAACACAGGATGTTTGCTTTCCTTCAGATGTGCTGGGGATGTGCCTCGCGTGAGCAGATTTGTCACAATCATAATGAAACAACTGGGACATCACACTCGAGAGGAAAGCTTGCCTTTATGGGGTAAAATTAAACTTGAGCAAGATAGAAAGCACTACAAATACACATGCACTCATGCATATACATAATCATTTAAGTAAAGGTCAGCAGAAAGCAGGCCAGACAGAAATTCCAAGCAAATGCAGCACTAACTCGGAGACTGAATTAAATGTTTTCTGAGGTGTTTTATGGAAACCACTCCCAAGAGAAAAAAAATCTTACAAAAGGTAAGATAAGGAATGGTCCAGTTGCAAAATAAACCTACATGGCAAAATCACAGGATGAGATTAATTCAGATAAATTCTCCCACGGGGGATTTGGGATTACTGACAGAACTGAAACGTGGGTGTGGATTCCCACCGTGAATCCAAGACTTCCGAAGAGGAGGCAGAGGCATTCCCTTATCACTGGCAGTGATCACCAAGGCCACGTAAGAGACTCAGAGGGAGCTGGGCTCAGGTGTCTGCAGCTGCAGGAAAATGTCATCCACAACCAGAGTAACTTCATGCTGCTGTGAACGTTAGCCACAAAGGAGAAACATTCCCACGGGAGCACAGAGGATGCAAGCAGCATTCTGCAAATGCAGGAGGAAAACAAATCCGAGGAGTAACCAAAGATGCAGATGGAGATGCTGGCAAACAGCATGAGCAGCAGCTAAGGTTGTTTTTGCCAGCAAGGGAAGAAGTTAAGTATAGTAAATCAAATAAAATTAAACATGCAGCAACAATGGATGCCCCACTTTTCTCTGCAAATGTCTTTTATCCTTTTTCCCCCAAGAGGTAATGAGGATTTTTGTAAATCTCTGTGGAAAGCAGACACCCTTGCTTATATTTCTGTCTAATGGCTTGAATAAGTGGAGAATATTTCATGTGGCAAATATTTTTGAAACTAAACTAAAATAAAAAAATCTGCATACATGGCATTGAGGTTGAAATATCCTGTAGATGATCACCAGCAGGACTAACACTACTGGTGTTTTTTGTGAAGAAACAATTTGAATGGGATGATGGGCACTGTATGAAAGCTTTGGTGAGTATATTTGTCAGAATTCTGTCAATTTGTCAAAAGCAAAGCAGTGAGGAAACACGGGACAAGTTAAATTGCTTACACAGGTGTATCAAACCAGTTTGCTGAGTTGCAATGCTACCAGGAATTCTGAAAAAGTCTCCAAAGTGTATTCACCATTCTGTATCAGAATGGTAGTGTGCAACTCCCTGTAACATCCCAAAGAAAAATTGCTGGATCATGCTGGGAAAAGGCTTGAGGTGGGTTTCAGTGGGGGTGGAATGACATTTGATGCAATTAGAACAGTTTGAATGTCATAGAATGAAATTCTGCATCAAACCCAGTGTACTTTGGAAGAAAGTTTAGTAACTCAGAAAGGATGCTTTATGTAGAAGATGAAAAAAAATCTATTTTCACATCTTCCAGGACGTGACTTACATAATATTTTAAGATCCTGAATGAAGCTGCAGTGAGTTTTCAAGAAGAAACCCAAGACTGTAATATGAATTTGAACCTAGGTATAAATCAGAGAAAAGACAAAAAATTACATTTTAAAATTGTAGTCAAGCAGGCATTGAACAGCATTTCCCTGGAGTGTCTCACACTCATGCATCAAGATGGTGATAAAATTGCAAGAACAAAAGACTCTACAAAGATTATGGCACTGAAAAAAAGTCTCAACAGCCTATCATTAAAAGCCAGTAATTGCAAGAAACTATAATTATTCTAAACCAAACTTGCTGGGAAGTGCTTGTGTGAAGGGCTCTCATTAGCCATTGTACTAAAAGCTTTCAATATTAGAATTTCAGTGTCTGGTGTATTTTTTATGGACTTTAACACATGAAGTACAGGTGTACACCCATAGAACTGGATTAGAAATGAATCTGCTTCGAGGTAGGAGCTCACCTAGAAAGGCACATATTAGAACTAAACATGACTCAGAAGCACACAACTCTCTAAAATATTTATTTATTTGAGCTGAAATGGCTCAAGTGGAAGCTACAATTTCTTTGGATGTACTAAATATAGCTAAAGACAAATTTTCCAGAGGTGTCCTCTGGTGTCACTTGGTGCCCCAGCAAACTGTGGTTTTACTTCTCTTTTCTTAAAAAGGGAAATCTTAACTCTGTTTTTCATCAGCTCTCACTCAAGTCTTGGCTATTGACTCTTGCTATAAATTCTTCCAGGTCCCACCTGACACTGGATAATGTTGAAAATTCCCCAAGTGTGGAGATTGCACAGCATGTCAAAGAAGTCACTCAGTAATGACAATATGCCAAATATTACCACATCACAGATTTTATATTGGCTCCAATTCGTCTGTATTTACTGAGTTATCTTACCCTAAATCTGGTGTTTAGACTTCTCTGTAGAGCAGACTTCTAAAGCTGATAGTGGTGCATTTTTATTTAGTGTTTAGATAGGGTTCTCCACTCATAAATATGTTGTATGTGTCATGTATGTTGCACTTAAGGCAGCCCATTAAAATACAAGGACAATTTAATCTCCTCAGTACCCTTGAGCATCTGGTTTTAAAATGTTTGCTTTATTGAACCTGTTGAAACCTTTTCCCTCCCTAACAGGATGTGGAAACTTGTAATATTCCATCTTGCTAGATAACATAAGAACAAAAAACACAAATCAGTTTTGATAAATAACTCACTCTTTCACCTGCCTCCCTTCCACTGAGGATCTTGACAAACCTCTGTCAAATTCAGCATGAAGCTTTTTTAATTCTGAGATCAAGACCAACAGTGTGTGAATCCTTTCCTTCTGTAGGCATTGTACCAAGCCATCTTATTTCCTGTCTTTCTCTAAATTACAGAGTCAGAGATAAGGAAGGATGCATGATGGATTTGTACAGTGGTATATTTCATGTTTATTTGCTGTTCTTTTCCTAATCTTGGCATTCTCATCTCTTTTGGCCATCAAGTATGGGAGAGGCTTTAATGCCATTCCTTCTCAGTGTTTCCTGAAAATCAGTCCTATCACAATGCTCCTTTAAAGTGAGACATTCTCATCTCTTCAAGTTTTTAAACCTTCAGTGCTTGCACAGAAGAACATCAGTTTTGTTCATGTTCCTGTTATCTATTTTTGTGTGGTCTGCTTAGTCAGGAGATTATTTAGGTGTTTCTTCACTATTTTCCATCTCAATCTAGTGAATTCTGCCTTTTTTTAGGATTTACAGTTTTTGGATTTCAACTCCAGTTCCTGTCTCACACAAAGTCCTTTATAGGGCATCTGAAATTACTTTATAGGGTATGTGGTCATTTACAGGGTATCTGAAATTCCTGTACAGGGTCATGACAGAACTACAACCTCCTAATTCATGTAATTTTCTCAGTGGCAAAATTATCCTATTTGTTTACCTGACAGTAGATCTCAGAAGACTCTAGAAAATGCTCCTATTACCTTTCCTTTTCTATCTTTTCCATTTTGACAGTATTCCTATATATCCATTCATCCCTACTGCAAAATTTGGAACCCAGTAAGATTTGTATTTTAAACTTAAGTGCTGCTAGACCTGCTCTGATGCTGAGCATTCCTTACAATGCTGAGCTGAACCACTGACTATAGAACATTTTCATTTGCCGTAATTAGAAAATTTAAAAAGTATCCAACAGGTTAAGGCTGTATCACGAGACAGAGATAAAGCAGGTTAAAAAAATACAACATGAACACTTGCCTGTTCTCTTTTACAACAAAGAGAATGAGATAGCTCTGTCTCAGCCTACTCCATCCTCAGGGTCTCAGCACTTGTGGAAAAATCCAAGAGTTTTATCAACTGCTGCTATGAGAGATGCACCAAGCTTAGGAGGGAGCTGGTGATGCTTCAGAGGAGATTGGGAAGTGCTACAGTTCACACACTTTCTGGGCACCTTCACCACACACACACACACAGAGGTGTTTTACTCATTTGTTCTTTCCAGGCTGATGTTACAAGTAGGAAGGTGTGCCACAGTAGACGCGGCTCACCTGAAGAGTTTTATGGCAGTGTATTGGTTTGTAGCACATTAAATGCAGAGATAACTGAAGAGACAGAACCAAGGAACGGTTTGGATTGAGAGAGACTTGAAAGATCATCCTGTTCCAACCTAATGTCATGGGCAGGGACAATTTCCACCAGACCATGTTGCTCCAGGCCCCATCCAACTTGGCCTTGAGCACTCCCAGGGATGGAGCAGCCAGAGCTGCTCTGGGCAACCCATGCCAGAACCCTAAGAGCAATGAAATTTTTGTAATGCATAATTGAAACCCATTCTCTATCAGTTTGAAGCCATTCCTCCTCGTCCTGTCACTATATGCTCTTCCAAAAATCCCTTTCCATCTTTCTTCTAGGCTCCCTTCAGGTATTTGAGGGAGACTTGATCACAAAGCAAAGAGCAGAAGCCAAGCTTGTTTCACTTGAGACTCTGACATCCCCCAGTGGCACAGAGGACCATGTAACATCCATGGCTGTTTCCAGGCAGTTTCAGGGCCCCTGTGGGTGCTGCCTCAGGAGAAGGAGGAGCAGCAGAACCTTCTGAGGCAGTTGTAGGTGACGGTTGGGGCGGGCAGGAACAGTTGGGGAGGGGAGTTGGCCCAGCAGCGCAGCCCAAAGCCCGAGGAAGGTAAGAGGTAAACGGGCAGTGAGGGAAAGCGAACAAAAAAAAAAAAATCGGAAAACTTGGCTTAAAGAAGTGCCCGGGGCCTGGAGGCAAGTTAAGACGCTGGGGGAGGGGAACAAAGTGGGAACAAACCCATGAATTGGGGAATAAGTGAGAGCAGTGTTGTGCTGGAGGAGGCAGCTAGCCAGCTGTCGAGGCGAGCAAGCTCCTACTTATCTTGCCATGTTGACTACAGAAACAGACTTCAAATGACGCAGTGTCTATAAACAGAGAGGAAGAATTAGTTCCCATTCTGGTAGTTGTGTCTATGACCCTAAAATGCTTACCCCACACCCACCAGGAATTCAGTTCCTGAGGGCACTTACAGTGCCATGGCACAGATGATACCAGGAGGAGCAGGAGGAAGGAGTAACAAGCACTCGCTTATTATTAGAGCAACTTGGTATTGCAATTGCAAACATTGCCTAAAAGCCACACCGTTCCTCTCCAAAACCAGAAACATGAATCAGGAGTCAACTGCAGGGTAAACAGACTTAAGTAGAATGCTTTCTTGTTACAGGTGAATTGAATTCCAAAGTAAACAAAAAACTCTCAGATTGTGCCCTTTCAATCACAGTGATGGAGCAGGACAGTTACTTTGATGCAGCATTCGACAGTGTTCATTTTTGTTAAAAGATGTATCAGAAAAGCCTTGTTCACATGCTGATTTGCCTCTTCAAACAGCTCTGCTGCTTCCTCCATAACACTTTCTCTGGCTGGTCTTTTTCCTGATGGTCCAAATAATTAGTTCTCTGGGGAGATCAAGTCTTTCCTTGCTTCCTACTATTGGAACAGGGAATATCTGGACTAATCCCATGGTACCCTGATAATGCTTCTTTTGACATATATGAGATCCTTTATGCAGCATTATGTGACCCTTCCTGTAGACAAATACATGTCACATGTGCCACGTGAAACAAGCCCCAGCTAGATCCATTTATGTTTATCACTCAATACAGCAGGACTTCCACAGTGGTATCTCTGCACCAATCCTCTTTGATAAACTGTTCTGCAAAGAGCAGAATGCCAATGTGGATGAGAGCTCCCTTTGCCTGCCTGGGTGGCCATAACAGATGGTCTATAGTGGAACTCCAGTCACACACAAAAAAAACGTGAAGTGGCACAAATCTGAGTCACTGGTACAAAAATCTCTGTTCTGGAGGGCTCTTGACTGCTGTTCTGACTGTCTGGGTGCTAAAGAGCAGGGCTGAACTGGTGAGGAGCTGGCCCTGAAAATTCCTTTCCAGCTATTTTTAAAAAGCCCTTTTGTAGGAGAGTGAGGCAGTGTAAGTTTTAAAAAGGATAGGTTCGTCTTGTACCTTTGATAGCAATGGAAAAACACTGATCAAAAGGATTTATTATTGCTTGTAGATCTCCAGGAAGGGCTGCAGGTACTGAATGTGCACATATTTTCATATATATGCCCACCCACTTGTATGAGAGATGCTGGTCATGTGAACTTTTATCTGAGGAAAGTTAATTTTTATTCTTGCAAATTGGTATTACATGCATTTATACAAACACATACATTAACATTTACAGATACACATCTATGTAAAGCACCTCTAGTACTCAGTTCTTCTCCATCTCTGCTTGGGATTCATGTAACCCTTTTCAAAGTAGCAATTTTTACAAAATACAGGCTAAACAGAGAACAGGAGAAGGACAAGTAACAGTACCCCTTTGAAACATCAGCAGTTTTACATTCATATTTTATGTTGTGCTCTGAAATCTCATCACAGATGAGGACTTCCCAGATTAAAGTAGAAAAAAGAAAGCAACTGGGAGATAAATGGGAAGCCTGCTGCGTAAAATCTGATGGCCACGTGACAAAGAAAAGGTAAGGTTTCTGTTTATTCCCTGTATTTTTTCTTGAATTGTTATTGTCAAAACATCACCTGATATAAAACACATCATAAAAATGCTTTACACAGACAAAATGGACCAAACAGACCACATGACGACCATCTAAGAAATGAATTAGCTGAATGCGTTATCAGCTTGTTCAGCTGTACTAAGAACTAATCCTGTAGTTATTATACAAAGTCAGAATGAAGAGTAAAAAACATCTGTGTGCACTGGACAGTGGACTTGGACAGCACTGTTGATTTTTATCCCTTCTGTGGCAGTTATTTTAATAGATACCCACATCACAGGCTTCAGTTTTTGATTTTTGGTGTTTTACAAAGATGGATTCATCCCATACTAGGAAAACTGAAGTACAATCATGTAAAATGTCTTGCTCAACTGCACCCAAAGTGCCAGTGTAGCCATCAGGCTGTGCTAGAACCTCCCTTCTGCAGAGCGTGCTGCCAGTAACTTTATGAGCTGCTCATTGCACTGTTCACATCAAAAGCGGCACACGGGACAGTGAACAGAACTGAGGAATTCTGAGCTATCAGAATTAAGCACATGGAACAGCAAAACATATAAAAATACAGGTTCTGTCCCTCGCTAATGGGATGTTACAGTGTTTTTGTCATATTTTACCTTATATTGGCATAACTCTGACCCATGTTCTTTGTTATCCACCTTTGTTTGCATTTAGATTATTTTAGCTGGTTTACTTTAAGCAAATTTAAAGTTTTACACATCTAGAAATACATACAAATCACTCCTCTAAATTTAGAGTTGCACAACCCATTCTGTAACTGTGGCACAGTTCAATCTTAGTTTTGCTTTTTTAAATAAAATTCTTCCGAGAAGTGAAATCGATTTACAGCGGATGACAAATTCTACAGTTCTCTGACTTAACATCACATGGAATTTCATTTTAGAAGATGTCTTGACTGCTTGATTATAAAATAAAAATGAAGGCATAGCATTAGGGCAGGAAATAATTTCTCAAGCAGCATTACTGTCTACTTGAGGGAGAAATACCTGGCTTGAGAGGTCAGCAGAAATGGATGTGGGGGTAAAAGAGGTCAGCAAGATTATGAATAGATCAGACTGACTCAAAAGCATTTGTATTGGCATGTGCAAACAGGAATGGGATCTGTGACAGGCAGGACAGCAGATGCTAGTGTTGTTGAGGCCTTAATTTTAGTAATGTCCAGTCTTGGGTGCTACAGTTAAAAAAAA
>VWYP01018216.1:0-93533 GCA_013400435.1 Pycnonotus jocosus | reverse complement strand
TCAGGGAATAAGAGCGGAGGAAGCAGGGAGCGGTGGCCGGGTTTGCAGCTTTCCCCCTCGCACACAATAAATAATCTCGGGCTTTATTCCCCCCGCCCCCCCTCCCCCCCACTGTTGGTGGAAACAGAGTATATCCCTGTGATAGTGTATGCAGGGCAGCGAATGTTCATTTGGGGAGGCGAAAAAAAAGATCAGTGTTTACTGTAAGGTTGTTAGGCTGGATGTAGTCTTGTTGAATTAGATTTTAATAATTTATAAAGCAGGTTAGGGAAACTGTTACTAAATTTACAGCAGAGAAGTGTCAGTAAAGCTCCTTGCTGACACAATGATCCTGCAGTTTAAGTGCTCTACTTTAGTCGCTGTCCATTATTATTTTTATTATTTTTTTGTAATTTAATTTGGAGAGAGCGTGCAAACATTTCTGCAGGGATGGTTACACTTTAATGATGCACGTGATGAGGAGGGGAAGCTTTCTGATGAGATGAGGTGGGTCCAAACCGATTCAGGTTTAAGGAATCTATTTTTGCTGATATTTTCAGAATTTGGTTTATGTAACAGGTAACTGTGTGTTTTTTGGCGGACTGTTGAAATCTTGGAAGTGGGTTACTAAAGTACAGGCCATTTTATTCCAGTTTATCTGACTTTTTTATTTATTAGTCTTGGCTGGGGCCTGAATGCCCTGGTGATGGTGGCTTTTTTTTTTTTTTTTTTTTTTTTTTTTTTTTTTTTTTTTTTTTTTCCACGGGTGATAAACGAGACCAGTTTAAGGTATGGGTTCATGTTGCTGATAGTATATTATATTTAGAAAGCCTAAGCTGGTAGTGAAAGAATACCTCAGGAGAAATCAAAAAGATGGACTAAGAGTTTTTTTTTATTTTTGTAATGCCAGCTGCACAGTTCAGCTTCTGGGTGCTGCACATGCTTCCTTGAAGAAGCTATGGAGTTTATACTTCATTTTTGCTAGATACAGTGCACCTATATGTAATTTTGCATTAAATAGTTCTTACCTTTTGGAGCTTGCTTACATGGTTTCAACAAATCATGTTTTTGAAAGCTTTTCCTACAAAAGACAAACCCAAATAATGCCTGTTTTAGTGGATTTAGTAATCTACGAAGCACACGAGTAACCAGATATTTCAATAAAAATAAAAAGTACTCGAAAGTGTTCTGTATGTTGTAGAATCAACTTCTTGTAGCCCACAAGTCACTTTGGTAATTGAAGTCAACAGACATTGAGGATGAGTAATGCTTTCCAAGGACACGTTCTGAGACCCTGATCCTGCAAATGCTTACGCCGATGCTTAACTTTGCACGGGTGCCTGTCCTGGCCGAAATCAACAGAGCTGCCCTCGTTAATGCTTGTGTCATTAATGCAGATGAGGCCGCTGATTTCAGTGGAGCTGCACATGCTGCTGGAGTTAACTGTGCACCGAGCTGCTTGTAACGTGTAGGCCTGAATTCCTCCTGTCTCCTCTCCCTTGAGTATTACTCATGTATTTCATCAAGCTCTGATGGGCCTTTTTAACAGACAGGACCAGACTGGTAAATAAAATAGCTGGATGCATTAATTCAGTGTGTGCTAGAGGTACAGAATCAGCTGCAGGAGTACCACCAAGGCAGGTTTTGTAGGAAGGAGCAATGCCTAGTGCTTAGGCCAGCTGAAGTTGGGAAACAAACAAACTTTTGCTTGCAGAGGCTTTTTTTGGCTCTCTGCCTCTCCCTGCAAACCTTGTCTGTCTCATGCCCTTCGAGCAGTTACAGCTACCACGCTGCCAGTCGTCCAGAAATGCCAGGACATGGAATAACTACGTGTAAAGGGACTCACAGGAAAATAACTTGAGTATTTCTGAAATGGAGAATAAAGAAGTAATATGTTCAGCTTCTCAGTGGTAGTGAAATTGTGAAACACAGCAGTAATTTTTACTATACTTTCTTAAATTTCTGTAGAATCTTATATGTAGGTGTGGCAAATAAATGGAATTTCTGTTCTGTCCTGTGCTTTCTGTCCTGTACATTGGGTGACCTTATTGCCAAAAAACCATCTGTACCTTTTTGTGTACCCATTCTTCAGCAGAGTAAGTTGAAATGACTTCATCTCAAAGAATGCATAATTTAAAGGTACAGTCAGGTCTACAGGTGTATGAAGTTCTGTTCTGACAAAGTTCTGAATGCAGTGATGTCAGCATTAGGTCTGAAATTTTTGGCAAATGGGAGACACAGATAAAAAAGTAAGCAAGAGGAATTTTTACACTAATAATTAAGTTCCATTAAGCTTATTCTAACCATAGGATGAGTTAGATCTCTTAACAGTTTATCTGTGTGAGTTTTCAACAGGAGAACAGTGCAGGAAGAAGATATTTGGAAAATTTAGCTTGATCTTTACCCGTTTCATTCATTTGGAACACATTTTTAACATGTCCTTTCCTTCAGTAGGGATATGTCCTCAGCACCAACTACTCCTCCATCAGTGGATAAAGTAGACGGATTTTCTCGGAAGTCCGTCAGAAAAGCCAGACAGAAGAGGTCACAAAGCTCCTCCCAGTTTAGGTCTCAGGGCAAGCCTATCGAGTTAACTCCCCTGCCTCTGCTAAAAGGTAAGATCAAACAAATTTTTAATAAATAAAACAATTTTTGCTCTACAGCCAACTTCTAAAATCAAAGTATTCTATGGTCAGGAATTGCAGGGAAATTTTGCCAGCATTGAGAAATGTTGCATGCCAGATATATGTATGTATTTAAGCTCTACAAAATATTTTATCTGTGACTTGAGGGTGTGGTAATTGTTTGCAATACTTTTGAAAGTTTTAAATGCTGATGTTAACCTGTACCATGACTTGAGTTTTCAAGGCTCTCAGGCTTTGTGCAAGAGTGTTTTGGTTTGTGAATCTTCAGCAGCTGACATAAATCAGCAGTAATTTTGGTAAGGGTAAGTGGACTTGTGAGCTGAAGGAAACTGGTTTTTGGTGTCTTTCCATGGTGTGTGGATTGTACCCTGTGATAGTGGTGCCAACTGCGCCCCTACGGCAAGAGAGGAGGTGGGATTCCCTCTCATACCGTTTGTGCATGGATAGCTCCCATCCTGCCTTCTGCTGGATTTTGAAATGGAAAGGTCCCATGAGCTGCAGCCTCCCAGGGGGAAAGATGCTGCCAATCTGGTCTTAGGCAAGGCCCTACTGTTTTTAGATCTTGCATATCCCAGTGCTGGTTGAGTTTCTGTGGGCAGATTTAACCTTTAATTCAAGAAGGAAAAATATGATCCAGCATACTACTCTTAAAAGGATGCCAGTATCTCTGTGATCCCTTGAGTGCTTCCCCTGAATTCTAGTTGTCACTGAATTTCAGTACAATTCCAGGGGTCAAAAGCACCTCTTGGAATGTCTGGTGAGGAAGGGGAAGTCACCTTTCAGAAGTCTTCAACACTGGCTTCTCAAATGATTTATTTACTTTTGTTTATTTTTTTCGTTCCTATTCTTCATTTCTGTATAAGTAGTGAAAATAGGCATGTCTGGTGCTGATAATTCTGGAAAATAGGAAGTTTAGTAGGTTTAATACTATGTCTGTCCCTTTTCTTCCTTTTTGGGCAAGTATATTCCCCACATTCTCTGATCTACCTTGTTTGACAAATTGGTTAATCAAGAGTATTGAAATATGTAATAAATGTGGAACTGCACTTCGGTTAGTTCTCAACCCTACTTCATAAGGATACAGTAGTTGCAAAAAAACCCCAAAACTCAACCCCCCCCCAGAAATCTCTCACCTTAATGTGTGTCTTTAATTAAAAGTAGGATTCTAGGATTAGATCCAGTGGAGTTGTCATTAAAATATTGTGGGCTTCTTTCTGTGGCTCCCTGTCAGAATGCACAAATGGAATATCCTGAGTCAAACGAGGGTGCATCCAGCCCCCCTGCACTGTGCCTGGTGGTGACTTTTTATTCAGTATTTCTCAATTTAGGGTAAGTTGCTGCCACTGGATTTGACTTTGTGGTCTGCAGTGAATATTATTTGTGATTCTTTGGGTGATCCTGTGCTGGATCAGGAGTTGGACTTGAATGATCCTGTGGGTTTCTTTCAACTCGGGTTATTCTGTGATTCTAAATTTTTTTTTCTCTTTGTTGTTGAACTCTTTTGTTGTTTTGTGACAATATAAAGAAGCAAATGCTTCTTTGAAATAATTTTAAAGCTCAGTTTTACCCTTTTTCAGGTAACTTTTGATACGTAGGTTATTTCATACCAGCTGTTGTGCTTTGGAAGGTGACTGGAGTTTATCCTTTGGCTTAAACGATGGGATTAGTGGAAAACATTGAGATTTGTATTTGTACAAATGGAGAAATTGATGTTGTAATTACTTCACTCTATTCTGTAGTCCCATTCAGGGAGTAAACCAGGCATGGGTACAGGCATGAGTAAAAGAGTGAGAAAGAACCTTGCCTTGCAGAAACACAGGCGTGGCCAGGTGCTTAATTTGACTACTGCAGCCAGTCCTGAGGATTGAGATATAAAACTATAATAAGATAAAACAAACAGATGGGGAGCAGAGAGTGTTGGTGAGACATTTATGATTAGTGTCATAATGAGTTACAGTGGTCCAGCTTCAAATTAAGAATCTGATCCTGGGAGTTAGTTTTCCCTCTTTGCCCTAATGCGGATTCCCAGAGGCACAGGGATCTACCTGTGCAGATTAATTTGTGGGATTTGGGCCTAAAAATCTCTCTAAACAGCAGTGCTGTTGGTCCCTGCAGAAGAGACACTGGCAGCTAGAAATCATGCTGCTATTGGAAATATTTTTGACCTACATTAATATTTGTAATGTTCAGGATTGTTAAGTCTGCAAGAAGTGAAGAAATTATTTTCTCCTGAGTTTTTAATATTTTTCTTGACGAATTTCATGAAAATCTTGATTATTTTTTAACTCTTAGGTTTACACTTGCCTTCCATCAAGTGACCAGTCTTATTACTTCTGTCCAGTAACCATATGATTTCCAGTTTTATCCTGGAAAATGTTGTCTTTTAAACTGAAATAGAGAAGACATACCAACAAAATAGCTTTTTAAAGTCTCAGAAAACTGAACTCAGTTTGGAGATGTACAGTTGATAAGCTTCCTGGTTTGGGTAAATTTCTAGTTTAATTAAACCCCTTCAGAAATATTTCAGTATGGGAAATTTTTAGAGGACAGACCTCAAATTCATATTCATCAGATGTATTTCATATGCATGATGGAGGGCTTTTGCTTGCATGAACATACATGCTATGCTCCCTTCTGTTTTGTGGTTTTGTTGTTGTTTTTTTTTTAATGGATATATTGCATATTGACACTGGCAGGCTGCCTTATCTCAGACAGCACTTCATGGTCTTCAGTATCTTCTGTGATTACAAGAATCACATATGCAGAAAACTGGGTAACTGCTTGGTCCATTCCTTGCAAGTTTTTATACTCTGCCTGTCACCATAATGATCTGAGCACCTTCCAGTAGTGTATTAAGTGATGTGACTACACATCTGTCACATCTTATCTGTTCTCCTTCCTTTCCCTAGGGGCAGAGTCACATAGAGTGAAATGGCTTGTTTTGGTAGTGTTTTAATGCAGTCTGTTGCCTTCTGTGAGCATACATGCCTGCATTGCAAAAACAGATAGATAAACCAGCCTTGTTGTTGTTCATTTGGTAATAAAAATATTTTGGTAAAGAAAAAAAGAGGAGAGATGTTATGTTTTGATGCTGTGTACAAGTCTGAAGGATAAGCTGCTATTTAGGAAATGTAATAGAAACAGCTGGAATTTTCAGTGTTGCTCCTTTCAGAAAAAAAAAAAAAAAGTATAGAGAAATGAAGTTGTTACTCTTGTATTTTTTTTTTTAAGTATGTGTATGGTATCAGTTTGTAAACAAATGTTTAATGTATTTGGAAAAAAGGTGTTCTTTGTGAGGCTCTGATGGTCTGAGTTCAGGCTTTCAAAAGCCCCAAGTCAAAAAAGTGCCGTTTGCCTAGAGTAAAGACTTAAATTTTTAGATGATTTCATTATGTTTTTATTTATTGAGTAGTGACTAAATCTGATTTGAAGTTATGTTTTAAAATCTGGCTACCGTCCAATATAACACTTGAAACCCAGTGTTTCCTCCTTTGTTTCAAGTGCAGAGGGATGGGATGGGAAGTGCACATGGGAGTTGTGACACAATTGCATTTTACCTATGTGTGCTCTTCTGTATGTTTCTCACATGCATTTTTTTTGAAGGCTGCATGCTTTTCCCTGGTGTATCTTGCAGTGCATGATGGATTTTGGCTTTGCTTTGAAGATGCTGCTGATATCACCCAGGCTGACAGGTGCCTTAGGTAACTGGCTTGTGGCAGAGCATCTTGGTAAAGGACCCTCTTTTTGGGATTGAGTAATTCCATCTGTGTGCCTTAGATTCCCTCCCGGGTTTGCTAGCCAGGTTTGTGGCGTGCCTCAAATCTGTGCTTGTTCTGTAGAGGAAAATAGGATTGTAGATGCATTGGATAGGTGTATTATTTATTGGAGGGCTATTTTGCTTTCATTTTGTATGGCTGCTCTTTTTACTTAGAAGTCTCTAGAGGTGGATCAGCAGGAGTGCAATGTTAGAAAGCATTTGGCTGGAAAAAGAGTACATTGTAGTGCTGGACATGTGAAAACAGAGCAATTTCAGTATTACCTGCAAAAGGGGGAAGGGGAGTTCCTTTATGTTTCTGCCCAGTGTCTGTAGAGATAGGAGAGTGATCAGAGGATGAAAACATACATAGAGATGATTGAAAATATCATGTGTCTTATGAATGCACATTTAGCATCCTGAGAAATTGCACAGAGAAATTGCATGTAGCTCACAGCATCATTCCCACCCCCCTTGCCCTCATTACAAATACAGAAGTTAGGCAAAGCAAAGCATCCGAAAGTGAGACTGTTAATTATTAAATCATTTGTATCCCATTTTTGTAATTCAAGGTGTGGTTTTTTCCTGTCATCCTTCCACATTTTCCAGTGACTTAATATAATTAGTGAAGGTTACTTTTATGTTCTCTGCAACTATTGTATATTTTTGTTGAAAAAATTTCAAAGTATGATTTTTTTAAGATGATTTTTCCTCCTTAAAATAAGTGCTAAGAGCAGAAGTTCTCTGTCAACAATACCAATTGCTTTGCTACCTCAATATTATGAAGTTTATTGAGCTTCTAATACATTTATCAGATAGTTTCCATGGCATTGAAGAATTGGTGTAGTGGCAACAAAAGAGCATAGCATAGTCAAAAAGGAAAAAATCTCTTTCTACTTGCTGTCTGCTTTTCATCATTAAATTATTTCCCTATAGCTGAAATTTTATTATAAGCTTTTCTTATGAATCTTATCTCTAGGTCAAATGCTGAAGTTCCTAAATAGTAAAAAAAAATCCTAACAATTTGAAAAGACTCTTTTGACTGAGAACTGCAAGATGTGCACCTTCTTGTCCAAATGCAGTTATTTTTGAATTTTTAAAAAATTCCTTTATCATAAAAAACTCTGGCCTTGTCAGACCTATAATGCCACCTAAAACTCTTCATATAGGAAATAGTTATGATTTGAGTTGTAGAAGAAGAACGCTTCCATGGGAACTGCCTGCTTATCTTGTCTGTGCTGTTCTTCATTTGAGAAATTTGGTATAGTTTACAGATATCAGATGTACAAATATCAGTAAACTGTTAATAAAATCACTAAGCTAAATGCTTTCTTCTCATGTATAAACAGGAATTTAGGGTCAGAGTGGTTATGATTTCCCAAAATAGAATTCAGCTTTATTTACAGAATTAGAAATAGATCTTAGGACTTCTAATTTATTGCATGGAAGAAACACTGGAACTTAGTTTGAGCTGCAAATACATGATCAGGGATGAATCCTGGAACTACTTCTAGGAATTTTATGCCTGTTCTGGTTGATATAAATCTGGACATAATAGGCTATCTCTGTGTAAGATTTGGGAACAGGGCCACAATCTCAAAAGGAAGAAGGACTTAGCCAATTTAATATATTTTTTTATGAATATGTATGATGGTCCAGTCATAAGTAATATATTTCTTCACTTTCTTTGTGCTCTTGTCAGTTGGTTTTTGGCACTTAACTTTCTGTATAATCTGTTTACATCTGTTGATTGTAGAATATTTTTTCCGATAATCTTAAAGGTTTTTGGCTATTTCTAAAGAAAGGGCAATATACTAATGACTTTTTGGGTTTTTTTGGTTGCTTGTTTCTGTCTTCCACATTGGAAATGTAGTTTTATAGGGCATCTTTTATAGAGAATGGGCAGGTTAAGTAGAAGAAATACTCTCTTATCTGAACGGTGTATGAGTGAAAGTGCAGTTGGTGAGGAATTCTGTCAGCTTACCCCCCATCTTCCAATATTTTGTCAGTTCTCTGTATTAATTTCTGAGTCTCTCTAGGACTGGCAATTTTCCTATGGCCAAGAGTGGTGGTGGATTATTTTTTGGTTTTTTGGGGGAAGGTGGTTTTGTTTTGTTTTGCTTTGCTTTTGAAGCTTCCAGTGTGATGGTTTTACTTTTGGAATTTCTCAGTCTGGCTTCTGGAAGTGTTTATTGATGATGATTCCCACCTTTTCCTTTTCTTTCTTTCTTTTTTTTTTTTTTTTTTGTTTTGTTTTGTTTTGTTGTTGTTGTTGTGGGGGTTTTTTGTTTGTTTTGGTTTTTGGTTTTTTTTGGTTTTTTTTTTTTGTTTTAATAATTTTTAAAGTGAAGTAAGTTGTAATTATATAAAATGTATTTCTGTATTCTTCACAAGATTGAGTCTGAAATCTTGATAATTTTTTTCAGGATGTTTAGACTTTATAATGCAATCACTCAGTCACAGAATGGTTTGGGTTGGAAGAGACCTTAAAGATCATTTCGTTCCAACCCCTGCCGTGGACAGGGACCCCTTCCACAGACCAGGTTGCTCAAAGGCCCATCCAACCTGGCCATCATCATGAAGAACTTTTGGTTTCAGTCTGTGCCTGTACAGTATGTCTTTATAACATTTCCAGTAATACTTATCTCTCTAATAATATTGCCATTTTCAGTGCCCAAGTGTGGCCCTATGAGTCTGTAATAAAACCTCCTGTTTCCGTAATAAGTACCTCCTTTATATTCCTTTCCTGAAGTACCTTCAACAAATACAAGTTCTGATTCAGCCAAGCTATTATTTTTATATAGTGCACATGATTGTTGGTGCTGCCTTTATAATTGATTATGTTATGGAGCTTTACTGTTGTGAAAGAGCACATTTCCCATATCTATGGAATGATGTGTGTATTTATAACATCTGTGTTTGGGTATATTATATGTGTATAACATCTATATACACAAATAAGCTATAGATATATTTAATGTCTTTTACAAAGTTTAGGTTTTGAGTTTATTTAATTTTCTCTTCTGTTTTTAAAACGGAGTATTGCTTCTGTGCATTGGTAGAACCTTATAGTAAGGCAGCAGCCCTTTCACACTCATCCATTGTAAGCTACTGCCTCCCTGAGAAAAGAGCACTTTCATTAATGCTTTCTGGGGAGTGGGAGGAGGACACACAACTATTTTTAGGTTCAGGGTAACTTCCTTTCACCTACAGTTTTTTCATTCAAGTTATTACTGTTTCTTTGGCTCAATCACACAAGAATCCTTAGTAATAGAGGAGAGGGCTTGGGGAGTTCAGGGAGTTTGGGTAGGGTGGGTATTTATGGATTACTGTAATATTGGTGACTGTATAACTCAGAAATATCAGCAAATGGGCTCACTTTGCTTCACAAGAGGTTAAGGCAAATCTATTAGAAAAATACTAGAATCTTCTTTCAGCTGGATATGGCAGCGTTCCTTTTTCTTTGAAACCTCCCTGGTTGTGTCATTCTGGTTGCAGGTGCAGTGACAGGAGGGATTTTTCTGGTGGCAGAACTTCTTTGAGAAGTTCTCGAGCCAAGTGCAGCCTCTCATCTGCTGAGAGAAGTGTCTGTGGGGCCACAGTGTAAAACAGATTGTTAGAAACATTCCACCTCCTCCTGATTTTAGTGTTGTGCTTGATCTTGTGTCCTCTCAAACAGTTAATTCAGCAGAGCTGAGATGCTGGTGGATGTTTATGTAGGGTTGGTAGTTTCTGTGTCTGTGGTTTTCTGCTTAAAGTAAAAATAGTGCAGCTACAGTCTGAGGATCTTTATCAAGCGTTTCAAAAGATAAGGCAGCTGTCCAAAGAATCAGTGTAAAATACTTTTCTGCCCTTAGTTGTTGCACTTGGTTGAAAATTTTGTCTGTTTTCAATGAAGTCTTGAAGTCAGACTGAAGGGGAATCAGTTTGATCAGAAGTAATAATGATCCACAGTAATGGAAGGTTTTTTTACCAGAATTGTTTTTCATAATTGTTATATTAAATCTAAGAGTACATACATTTTCAAAATGATACATGTGTCAGTATCAATTTACTTTTGAATTTCCTGTAGGAAGTTTATTTTTCAAGTCCCAGTATGTCTGATTTTTTCCCTTGAAAACAAAGTATTTAAGATTTTATTTTAAAACACATAAACATTTTTAATACCTTTTATTGAAAAAGGATCATTATTTTGTATTTATTTTCTTTATTGATTTTTTACCACTCCTCTTCCTTTCCAGTATGTGTGACAGATTCTTAACTATAGTATTTTCCTTGTGTGTGAAGTGCAAGGTCCTTCCTATAGCATCTGCAAGAGTCTGGGGCAGAGAAAGAGGATAATATAGCAGAGTTGCTGTGCCTGGTTAAATGGGCAGAAAGCAAAAAAGTGAAATGGATCATTTCTGGGTAGCTTCCTAAAAGAAAAAAATAGAATATCAGATTGCTGTAAAGTCTGTTTGACATGGTTGGACATGGTGCCAGCTCTCCTGTAACAGCAGCTTCTTGTGTTCCCCGAGCTGAAGAGCTTGTTCTAATACCTTAATGTTGTACTTCAGAACTGAGTGAGTTACAAGAGATGTGGAGACAAGCAGTCTGCTGTTCTGATTATAGAAGGTTGTGCATAATTAGGGTATTTCTGAAGATGTTTGTGAATTGAAAAGGTGCATCGCCTGCAAAGCATGAGTTGAAGATTCAGCTGTCCTTACTTGATGGCATTTTGCAGATTTTGAAGTAAACCATCGGTGGTATCTCAGGGGTGATGAGTAAATGCTGACACTTGTGTGCCCCTGCTGGTTAAAAGTATCACTTTTAGACCCTGACCCCCAGCAGGAGATATGATAAATTACTTAGTTACATCAATTTTTATTCTGAAAAATCAGATACCATAATGAACAATAAGGTTAAGTTGATATTATGTGTTTCCTGGAGAAGTTCTTTGCTGTCAGATTTTGATTAAAACAATAAAATAAATGTAAGTTGCATGGTTGTCTCTTTTATGCTTTTCATTGTAAAGAGTGGCTGGGCATAAATGTAGTGTGGGTAATGGGGAAAGCATTTCTTTGGGTGTTCTTTTATCATGAGGTTAAGGAGATCTGTCATTAGAATTGTTAGTAACTCTTTGAAGAGTATCAGAAAAAAGTTGTGTCATTAAGAAGTAACTAGTTTGTGTTGAATGTGGTCTGTAGTTTTCTGTGGGATTCCTGGAAGAGTTTCAGGAAGGTTTAGGGATACATTGTATGTGATGTATTTTTTCATAATGCTTGTGATACAGCTACCTAGTCTGACTTGTGCTTTTGTTGTTTGGGATTTCTATGCTTGGTTGCAGTGTCCTGAGTTAATGTTATTATGACATCCTTGGCTTTTTTTTTGCATGTGATTTTACTTAGCTTGGATTTTCAAGTTTTACAGTGTAGGTGGTAGCAATTTTGTTTGTTGATTTCAATGCTTTTGTCATAGTGATTATGCTGCAAAGGAAATCTACTGCAAGTTAAATTTCTCGTATTAGAAATTGATACTCTGGATAGTCAGAAACTGAGGGAAGGATGATTTCAGATTTTAGAGGAATTAAATATTCTTATTTTTCCTTTATGCTACCCAGTAGGATGTACTGTGAGCGCATAAACTTGCATTAGTTTTCTTGGCAAGTTTTGCTCATGTGCTCTCCACTTTCACATTCCAACAGCAGGACATAGATGTTATATGCAATCTCTGTATAAATTAGAACATCTAGTTAGTGTTTTCTGATTTCATGTGAGGTTAACTGTTTATAGAGAATATGTTTTCCCTTCTATATGTAAACAGAAATGCAAAAGATGATGATTACAGCTGAGACAGTACTTGAATCGCTGTGGAGAATAAAACTTACTGGTTGAATATTGTTGGTGTTACCAAGGGAGAGTAAATTTGGCAGCTTGCTCTTTTGATGTTTTCAAATAACATTTTTGGGATAGCTTTTGGAAGAATTTGAAGTGGTACTGTGTCATCTTGGTTCTCCTTCACTTTCCCTTTATTCCAGGCAGCCCATACTTCTCCTGTTTTCTTCTTTGCTTGTTCCTTATCACTGCCTTCTTTACTCCCTCTTCTTTTTCCTCCTGCACCCTCTGACGGATACGATAACATATTTTTCCACAAGAGGGTGATAAAACTCACACGTGTTAAAACGAGCACTCCAGGTGAAGGAGATTGCAGAGGTTATTGACAAACTCAATGTAATAAAAGTAGCTGTATTTATACAGAAAAAATTAGTCTGCTGATCTTCAGCTCCATCCATGTGTTACAGTGGTTGTTTGTGTGCACTTCTGGAGGCAAGACTAGACCTGTCAGGATGGAGATCCACCCTGGGAAGAACATGCCAGCTCCATCCTGCCTCTGTTGCAGTAATCAGACCTTGCTGCAAGACAGTCTTTCATATCTGTTATTCATTCAATAATTTTCCTTTTCCTTTCTTCCTTGTGCACTCTTGTGAGTATTTCTTGATTTTTTTTCCACCTCTTCCCTCTCCTGTTTACTAGGAAACAAAATGTCCTTCTTCCCTGCTCCTAAGAAACTGCAGTGGCTGAAATTTCTGTTCATCTTCGAAAAGTGCAGAAAGGATGAAAAGGTGAGGCAGAGACAAAGAAAAATAGCCACTGCTGTGATTTGTCTTTAGTAGAGAATCTTAGTAAAAATTTGTATCTGTTTTTGACTGTACTCAGATTTGAACAAGTATTTTACTCAGGATTGGGTGCTGCTTCAGTTTTTCCTTTTAGGGCTAGGAAGGCTGATGGAAATAAATGATTCTTAGTCCCTCTAAGAAGAGCAGCTCCAGAATTGTCTGCCTTAAGTGATGGAGACCATGACTGGAGTTCTGGCACCTGGGCTTGGCTCTTGGAAAAGTGTTGTGGTGTGGTTGGATGACAAAGGTGTGGGAACAGATCCATTATATATGTGGGAGAGGGTTAGGATGCAGGACTTTTTAGATGACCTTCAAGAAGAGGTCAGCATTTCAGGGTGGTTGTTAGCCTGTATTTTGGATGCCATAATATCAGAAGAAGTGTCTGTTGCTGTAAATTGCTTTAGAGTATGATCTGAGCTGCCAGATTAAATCTCTGTAGTCACAAGTAAAAAGAGCTGCTATGAGTATTAATATTAGAGAAATGAGCAAATGAGTTCTATTCTGTGGGTTAGGCATTAGCCAGGCAGTGAAAAGGCTCCTGGAAAAATCCTAAACACTTCGTTGCCATGAGTCAGCGGGAATCGTGGTGAGGAAGGAGAGAGGAACAAAGTACTTGAGGTTATGTTTACTCCATCCTCCTATTAACTGTGAAATTCTAGGTCACAGAGTGAAATTTCTCACTCTTCTTTAATTCCAGGAAGAACAAACAAGTGTCCCAAATAATAAATAAAAAAGATTCTATCTTTTTCTTAAATGACAGCCACAGAGTTGATGATCTTGTCAGAATCTCTTTTTTAATATTTTTGTCTCTCTTTAACTTTAGGAAATTCCAGTGGCAAGAGAAATGTGTTGAATTTCTCAGGACAAGTCTGTTCTTCTTCCTGTTCTTTTACTGTCCTGTTTGTCCCTGAACTACCACATCCATAATGTGCACAGTCAAGTTCAATAAACAGCATTTGGAACTCTTACTTCATGGGCCAAGTTTAAGCTTTGGTTCAGGTATCCCATAATCTCAAGTGGGACAGAATCTTCCAATTAACACTCTTGAGGGGAACATCCCCACCCTCACAGCAGAAAAAACAATCTCTAAAACCCAAATGATACTTAGAGTTTCTGTATATGCTTCTGACCTGATCCTGAGTGTAAAGGAATTGGGGAGATTTTAATTTCCATTAGCAATTTAAAAGTATTTTTCTTAAGTTTTTGGGATATACTCCTAATGAAAGAATGCCATAATACCTAGGCACAAAAGAGTAAATGGCTAGAAGCAGGTTTTGAGTATCTTTAAGCAAGTTTCTCTTATTTCGTGCTTGGTAAGGAGCAATCCTTCCTCTTGCAGAAACTTTATTAATCAAGGACTTGGCAGAGAGGAGCATTGCCATGCCCTTCATATAGATTCTAAGGTGACCTCGTTTGACACCAGTGCAGCATTGGTTTGTCTTCCCTTGTTTTGTACAGTTTTTCCAACATGAACAGGCATTGCGCTATGGCAAAAATTAATTTGAGAGCCAAAATCTTCAAAGTGATTTCAGTTGTGGTGAGATGTGCCAAAACTTCATGGTCAATAGAAAGCAAATGGTTTGGAAATGAGCTTGTTTTCATGTTTATTTGCTTTTGGAGAAGTATTATACTTCTGGATTAAAGAGCTCTGATATATCAAATATAAAAAAAAAGCTCTAAAACACCACGTCATATACAATAAAAAATTCATAGACTGTTTTTCATTGCAGTTGGTCTTTTAAGCTAAAGTACTCAGTACTTGATAGTATTTTTTGCTCATGTAGTTTTAAATGTCTGAGGGAACAGGACCTATCTTTTATCTAGAACTGCAGCAAGGAGTGGAATAGAGCGCCCACCTGTGTGCGCTTCATTTTGGGAGAGTTGTCAAAGGGGTGAAAGGGAAGTAATTCAGCCTTTCCCCTGTTCCTAGATTCAGTGGCTGGACAGACACTCCCTCCCTCTCTTTTTTTTTTGCTCATGCTGCATTTGTTTAATGCAGTTTTTCTGCATTGTTGTTTCCCAGGTTTCTTGTCCATATTGAATATCTATATTTGGGATTATTTTTCCCAGATGTGTTAGCTGATGTTTTTCCAGACTGAATTTCACGTTATTTTCTGTCTGTGTAAGGAATTTGCTTAGGTTTCTTTCTATTATTTCTGATTTTACTGCCACTCAAAGTTCTCTATTTAATATCCTCAGAAGATGTTATCTATATACTATTTTAATCGTTAGATCATTAAAAAAGTTATTAATGTCTGGACTAAATTGATTCTTATATCTCACTGGCATTTCATTCCAGTTGGATACTTGGAGATTTTTATGCTTTTATTTCTAGACTTTTTGGCAGCACTGTGTGTGTCAGCCTCTTCTATCCAAAAAAATTGTGGATAAACGTAGGACTGTTGTAAATGTGGGACTTTCAGGGGAAACTGAAGTGTGATTCATGCTGGAATAAAGTAAACTTTGTAAATCCAATCACAATTGAAGTTGAAGATGTGTTGTAATCATTACATATGTATCTTCACATGGATTGCAATATGCTGTCTTTTGTACTTCCATTTGTACAATAGTAGTTCTTAAATGATAAATTATTAAGTAAATATTTTCCTAGTGGAATGTGCTTTCTATTTTTGTATATCATCTTGAGAACAGAATGTGATTCCTTTCTGTAGGGTCAGCTATTTGAAATACTTGCCAGTGTTTGTTCTAACAGCATAATCTATAATCCTCAATATGTCTTTAATCCACTTTATCTCCTGCAGAACTAAATCTTTGGATTTGGGGAGAATATAGTGTGATAGATGGTATCTAAGGTTATAAAGTTTGGGAAGATTAAATTTACTTCTGAGGTCAGATTGATAGATTTTGGCAAATAACAGATAAAAGAAATGACTAGTAAAAAAATTAACCACTTCTCATATTTTCATGCCTGTGGAATAAACAAATAATAAATACCAAAGAGATTTTGTAGTATTTCATCTCTAGAAATAAGATAAAATTAAAGATGAGATTTCCCACTTGGCTAATCTTAAACATCGCCTACAGTGTTAGGCAAAAGGAATTGATTTATTTTCTATTTTATTGTTCTTGTGTGAAGTTGTATTGAACTTTAAAATGTTTACCTTTGTGTGCATGACTAAGGCAGAAACTGGTGTGCTCATTTTTTAGCACTGACCACTTGGGAGTGAGTGGATGCACTAAAATGAGCAAATTTAACCTTGAGTTCAAGGAGGGGGTGTGTGCATCCACACAGGGGTCTTGAAGTCTGTCCTGGGAGAAAGGAGCATGTTCTGGGATTGTTTAGGGTGGCTTCAATACTTTGGGATGCTGGTTGTGCTAAGGATTGCACAAAGGGCTTCTGTGGGATTGCTTCCTTAGAGTAATGGAAGGAGAAAAACTCATGAAAAAAACATTTTTTAATTCATAAATAAAACAAGTTATCAAAGGTGAGGTATCTGTGTTTGTCTAATAAAGGTATTAGGTACTATTTGTTAGGGCATGATGGATTTGTCATATCACCTAGTGATAAATAATCTGATTTTATAAGGTATTTGGGGAATGAGGATAATGATCATGTCAAATGGCAAGCTTGCACAACACAGTATTTTGTTAATGAAGCCACACTGCATAGCAGGCCTGGGTTCAAAGTCCACAAGTATTTCCAATTTTTGTTTCATTTTAAGTAGTTGGTGTTAAACACAAATATTCTTGATGAAGAATAAGATGATCAGCAGTGTTAAGTAAATCTGGCTCATCAGTCCTAATGTTTATTCTTACAACATGCATAATACTGAAAAAACCCACATGCTTCTAATACTAAACAGAAAAAGATTGGTGTGGAATTTCAGTATACTGTACTTGTAAAATTTAGAAGAATCCTGCAAGGAGATGTAAATTGCAAGGAAACTCATTTACATGAGTAGAGATTTCCTTTGTAGAAAAAAAGCTATCGTGTAAAACATGGTCTCGTCTGGTACAGGTCCTTAAAAGTTATTCCATGTGATCCATTCCCTGGAAGGGATGGGAGCTGCCTGACAGGGCAGTGAGTGATTCTGAACACTGAAATGTCTGTTTTGCCACCTGCATTTGCCACTGTGATGGCATCCATATGGCTGCAGGGAGGGAGGGTCTGCATTTTGCCTTTTCCAGTGAGAAAGTAAGTGGGATTTCACTTTTTCTTTTCCTTTCAGACGACAAGAAGTTTTCTCCCGGCTTCACTGCTTAAATTCATATTGTGCTCTCTGTGCTGCCATGCCATTTTCAGTAAAAGAGCAGTTGCATGGAGACAAAGAGGCTGCTGATTTAAGTCTCAATAGAGAAGTCTGTTAGGCTTCAGCTGTGGGAGGATGCTAAATGTGGCTCAGAGGTTGGCAGATGCTACCTGGACCAAAACTGCTTGAAAATATTAAGAAGCTGTTTAGTAGGTTTGCCTAAAAAAAGAGACATTTAATGACTGGAAGAATTAGTGGGACAAATATGACAGAGGACTTGGAGTTTAAAAAGGTACTTATTGTCTGGGTGTGCTGTTCCTGTTGAATAAAAAAAAAGGGTTCAGCTACAAGAATTTTGCTAATCTTGATGGAAGGACAAAAGAAATCCCAACCCCAAGCCCTGCTTTCTCTTCCCACTGTCATACAATTTTTTTTTTTTAAATTATGTCAGTTTATGCAACATTTTGAACTTCATTTTTAAAGGGAGCAATACTGTTTCTGATCATGATTATGTAAGTTAAGCTGAAAGCTGTGGGGTGTTGTTTTCTGAGGTTTTCAGAAAGCTCAGTGTTTTATTGACTTTTTTTTTAAGCTGTAACACAATGAAAATTTACAAAGGGTTTATTTTGTGCTGCAGCCTTTGGGAGCACCATGAGAAGACCATAAGCATCATTACTGTAGTGGTAGGACTGGGCCTGGTTTTCTGCTGGGTGTGTGTAGAGCTTCATGGATGATCCATGAGGGGAAGTTTTCTTCATCCCTGCATGAGCCTCCTCTGCAGGTTGGGTAGTCCTGGGAGCTTCCCTGGTTTCTCACCTTGTTGCTGAGCAGAGTTTAAAGGCTTTTTAGCCTGACCTGTGGGATGCAGTGTGGGACACATGAAATGAAATATCTCAGCATTTTTTATTTTCTCTTTTAGGGATGGAGAGGGGAGATAAAAGTAGTGTGAATGTTTTGTGCAGCCTGAGTAAACATAGAGAAAAGGCCTAAGGAATCCATTGCTCAGGACCAGGGTAGTTGATTTAACAGGGAGGATGAACTTTTAATTTCTAAGTTGGGGTTCCTTTTATGACCTGTTCCTTGGGGAGAGTTGATGAGAGGATCTCTGTGCCAGGTTATTAAATAGTTAACTTCAAGGGAGATAGTTTTGCTTCTGAAGCAGAGGTTTGCACAAAGCGTGGGTAACAAAGCGTTTCCAGTAAAGCACGTTTGATACTTAACCTGCAAAATGTCAAAAGAGGTGATTAATGTTTTGTAGCTTTGGAATAGGTTTGATTTTGTGTGCCTGAAGCTTCTAGCAGGTGCTATAGAAACCAGAGAAAAACATTATCTTTTCAGCATGTTGCACTCAAAGTTCACATTGAGCCACAGAATAATATTCAAATGAATGACAATCTCTTGTTTGAATCTAAATCGAAAATGGAGTTTTCCTTGGCCTACTTATTCTAGAAATGATCATTTCGTTGTAGGCAAATTTAACTAAAACCTATGAGACTTTGTCAAAGAAATAAAAAAATATTATTCACTTTTAAAGTGAGGCGAAGAAATGACAAGAGATTTTTTTCAGAGGGTCTGTGTTGATCTATCTCGCCTGCTAGTTCTACTTTTGAGAGAAAGTAGTTTTCAGTTTTTGTAAATATGTTTTTTGTTTGATTACTTTTTTTTGCTACTACACTATAGAGTAATGTGGCTGAAATTGCTGTGTACAGTTTCTTAAATTTCACAGGTGTTTTTCAGAGTTTATAAAAATGTATTTCTGAAAGAATGCATGTTTGCCCGTATGAAATGGTGCTTAGGAATCTCCTAGGGGTCCCTTGCTGTTTGTCGGGGGTGGCGTTTGTGCCCTAGGTCAGCTTTTTGCCTTGTCTGTGAATACCAGCCCAAAATTGGCTGAGTTCTGAGACAGCAGAAAATGACTCTGTGTGGAACAGCTACACAGGGTTATCATAATTAAGAATGAGCAGGCATTTTAGCATCTGTTATTAAGCAGAGTGTATGTGTGTCATTCCCATGGAGCAGATGAGGGTGATTTGTTTCCTCTGAGGTGTGATGGAGGCATCACTGTTAGATCTGGCTGGGGCTCTGGTGAGATCAACATGAGGATGCATCATGGCCAAACTTGCAGGAGCTGTAGGAGGATAAGAGAGATGTAGACTCATTAAATGATGGAAAACCCAGAGAAAATGCCTTATGCAATACAATTTAAAAAACCAATTTTGAATAGTTTATTAAAAGGCTAGTGGGCAGATATGATCATAATGTCTTATGGGGAGGAAATACTGGTTAAATGGAAGAAGAAACGATGCTGTTGGCTAAAGCAAGAGCCATGTGATTTTAATACTGAGGAAAAGTCTGTGCTGGCAGGAGCTGTTTAAATGGATGATAAATTCTCTGTGAGCTTCCTAAAAGTCGTGCCTCTTGATTTGGGAAGTTATGTTGTAGTTGAGCACACGTTACCAGGTTAATTCGTGGAGAGTTGCTTCTGTAGGATATCTTAGGGACTTTTCATTTAGGTTAAACGATCTGCTCTGGTTGCCTCTTCCAGCTTGCAGTTTCCTAAATCTGCAGCTCTAAGACCCCAGTTTCTCCCACTCCTGAAGCTGTGAAAGTTGTTGGAAAGGCAGGAAGGAATTTGAGAAGAAAAGTGAGGCTTTCATGAGTTAGACTACTGGGATGTTTCCTTGGAGGAATTGGCCTCTCCTGTTTCCTCTGCTCTTTGTTTCTTGGGTGAATCTCTGCTGGTTGTTGAACTGCTCGCTTGCTGCTTTTGCTGCTCAGCCTGAGACACGAGGTGGTGACTTACAGAATGGATGATGACTCAAAGTGCAAGTGAACTTGGTGGGAACTAATCTTGAATATCAGAGTGCTAAGTAAACATCCAGAAAAATCAGGATGTCTCCAGTTGTTGTCCATATAGAATTAATGGGTGCTTTTAATCTGACTCTTTTTATTTCTCAGTGTTCTTTTACATTGGTATCTTGTGACTAATACAGCATAAAAATGACAGTCTTTAGTCTTTAAAAAGAATTATTAGTGTCAGATTTGAGGAAAAACAAGATAAAAAATACATGTGACATGATGCTAACTCTTTAACATTCACAGCTTTTATTATAGCTAAGTAACTGAAAGATTGCTCTAATTTTAATAGAAACAAATCTGATTGAATTATTTCTGTTTTTCTTTTCAAAAATGAGACTATCACAAACATTTTAAAAAGTCTTGATTAGAAGTGATGAACTGCCTAGTGAAATTCAAGCATCCAGACTGGAGCTTCATTGGTTCATTTTGAGCACAAAATCTTTTACTTTTCAATCAAATTCCATTTTTTTTTTTAGTAATAAAATTTTAAAATTACTTATTCAGGGTTTCAATATAATGCAATAATTCCTGATTTTATTATGCAAAATTAATTTTTTTTCTTAAGAGTAGCGTACTCTTAGGGTTTTTAAAAATTAACTCAAATCCATAGTTCATTTTGTTGCTTCACTGGATCTTTTTCCTCTCCTTAGCACATTTTAGCAAGCCTCACCAGGTTAAAGAAAGGCCATGGCGTTAAAATAATTTTAAACTGAGATCCTGCTTAAGCTCTTCTATTTTCTCACTTCCTGACTGAGCACAGCTATCTTTGCCTGCCCTTTCTCCCCTCTTTTGTTTACTGCTGAGGACAGGGCTGAGCCCACATGCATTGGAGATCCTCATTGTCAGCTGAAAGGAGTTCAGTAGCAAATGCCTTGTTTTAGGGAATATTGATCAACACATCCCTACACTGTGAAGTGGTCTTTTATGGCATCAAAAAAAAAAATCATCTGTGTGGGCTTTCAGTGTTTATTCTACTAATTTGGTAATGTAGCATGCAGCAATTTATTGTCATGTGCTACATATTCATACATCCAAAAAAAAAAAACCCAAAAAAGGAAAGCAAAATAAGGTAAAATAAGGTTTCCTGGATGTTTTATTATTTTATATGAACTCCTTAAAATTTGCCTTTTTTGTTTTTTTAAGGAAGTTTGAAAACATGAAACAGTGTGCTGATGAATCTGAAATTTATGAAGATTTGATATATATCTATCCTTAAATATATGAAATGTTTGTATCAGTGAATTGCTGTTCAATATATCTTGTTGAAAAATGGTTATGCTCTTGTTCTCTGACAATAAAGGCTTGTAATTCGAGACTGCCTTTTTAAGAGTTTCCTCCAACACTGTCTCGAGGTAGAGTTTGAAAAGGAAGCAATTTGTAAACTGCTGAAATACAGCTCAGTGTCAAAGCAACCAAAGAATAAAATTGCTCGAAAGAAATAGTTGCTTTTATTTTGAAAGCCGGTGGGAGTGAAGGAGCTTGCTTTGTGCACAGCTGCTATTGGCTGCACAAACCCCTCGTTTCTGTGGCCGGTGCTAGATAGGAATATCCATAATATAACTCACGCCTTGTCGTATTTTGCCTCTTAATCATCCTGTTTGGCACACCCCCGGTCATGTTCTACGTGGCCATAATTCAGGCAAGAAAACTCACTGGGGCACTGGTATTACAGTGCAGCAATCAGAGAGGCTGGGATTATGCAGATGATGAAAGCACCGGCTGGCGTGTTTATCCAGGAAAACTGGAGTGAAGTTGTAGCAGCGAGGAGCTGCCGAGCCGCCTCCCGTGCCGGAGCATGGCCCTGGCTCCCTGCTCACGGCTGCCCTGAGGATCCAGGCTGGGTAAGCAGAAACCTGTGTCAGCAGCATTGCTGCAAGGTTCCAGCACCAGAAACTCCAGCTCTTACAAGTCCTTCAGAAGTGTTGTCTTCCCTGTGCTGCTGCTGCTGTCAGGAGTGGTATTTCAAGGAGGTTGATGATATTTTGTTGGAAAATACTTGATTACATTAACGCAATTTGGAAAGATAAAGAGGGGCTCTAGCATGAATTCCAATAGAAGAGAAAAGCAGTATTTTTTTTATTTCCTCTTATTTTTTTTTAACAACTACAGTTTTAAAATCTAAACCTAACATTTCCTCAGAGACCAGAACTGAACCCTGTGAATTGCTTGTAATTCAGCTTGTTGCTGTATTAGTCTGGAGAACTTCTGAAAAAAAATGGAGTAGAAAACAAATGTTTGTCTTGATCCTAAAGGTGCTTTAGTTTGTAAAGGATAAAATGATGAGGTGATAAAAGGAAGTATCACAAATCAAACGGGAAACTCAATTTGATTGAGTTTTATTTGGTTGGGTTTTTTTGGTCGTTTTTTTTTCCTTTGTTTTGTTTTTAAAAATCAAGAAGCCCTTTCCCTATTTTGATTATTATATAGTTTGATCTTTAAATAGTGTAGGTTCTTCCAAGAGACCCATAATTTTTTGTTAAGTGGCTTCCATGCTCTTGTCAATGCATGAATAAGAAATAATAGAATGGGTGGGGAGGAAGTTGATTGTAATTTGACTTAAAAGCATGAATGTTTTGACCTCAGCGATTGGCAGTTTGAAAAGAATGATTTGCTGTGCTGTTTGTGTGAGCATTGGATTGTTTGGTGTTAATCATCATCCAGTTATGAAAATAATTTACTCGTTAGACAAGTGAATTAGACTATAGGCTAGTGCTGGACTTCTAAACCTACCTTCAGTAAACACTCAAGTTCAAAGGAGGGATGTTGTTTGGAGTGCTGTGTTGATGGAAATTTCGTATTCATCTTGTGGAAATACTCGTCTTGTGGCAGTAATGAAGGTAACGCTCTTCAAGCTGGAGAGGTCTGTAAAAATAAGAGTTTTATTATGGTTTCTTATGTAGTTAAAAGGTGTATTTTCTGAAATACAGTTTTGAGTGACTGATTGTGAAATTTTCATGCATAAACAAAGGATAAGGTGTTAGGATTTCCTTTTTGGTGGGATGTTGTTTTATTTGCTTTTTCTAGTGGTTTATGTTTTAGGCTCTAAGTTTCAAGTAGGATGCTTTTTGGTTTGGTTTATAACTTAATTACTTTTGCAGCTGATACCATTTAAGAATATTTTGGCTATGCTTGCTGTAGCAAAGCACTGGAGTCAGAGGAAAGCTGACTTATTTTTTCTTAAAATGATACATTTGTTTCTGTTTTTTAAAGCTTTGAGACAGTGGGTAGAAATCAAATCAACATATAACCTGATCCTATCTGCAGAGTTCTCCTAGGCTTGAGAGACCCAAAATCTGGAGAAGTGTAGGATCAGTCCCCACATTGTAACAGTTTTCCCCACGTTCAGAATTAAGACCAGTTTGTGATGCTCAGAAATAATTCTCGTTTGATTATATTAACGCTTTGCCTGGTTAAGGATTGCTGAATTAGGTTCAGTATTTGAGAGGTAAAGAAAGATAAGTGTTAATGTTTGTGTTACTCTGTCTGGTGTGTTTTGTGGTAACATTCTAATAAAGCAAGGGCTAATCATTGTGTTGAAGGATGTTAAGAGTGACTGTATTTGTATTCTAATCCAAAAGAGAGATTTTCAGTCTATTTTTTGCCCATCTTTCTTCTGGTGTTAAGTTTTGAAGATGTCATTGAAAATGCCAGGCCCTGAGTTGGTTCTCCTGTAGTTGGTTGTAGAGAATTGTGCTCAGAATAAAGGTAAAAGTTACTTATAAAAACAAACTAGAATTAGAGTTTTCAAAGTTTTGATGTGAAAGCTATGAATCCAGAAATTTTTGTACTGTGTTTCAGTTTGGTTTTAAAAAGGACATCAGCATTGCTTATTAGGCATAATAAAAAAGTAGTTTACTTTCAAAATACCAGTGCAGTGGGAATTTCATACACCTCCTGTGTGTTCTCCCCCGTGGACATTAAGAAAACATTAGGAGTTTCAAGTATTTTAAGTCAGACATTTATGTGGTCACAGGGTGGTTTTGGGTTTGTTTTTTTTTTTTTGTCCCCTCTAAACATTTTCAAATAGTTCTAAACAATTTCTCCACAGAGATTTCAATGAGTTATTAGTTACAATGAGAAAATAAACTTCCTGGTTTTTGTTGTTGGTTGGTTGTTTTTTGTTTGCTTGAAGGGCTCAGGAAGCCCAAAACCAGAAAATGACCAGTGATTGTTATTTTAGACCTATCTGAAATTTAAAGAGTTAATGTTAGTTTGGTGCTAAGGAAAAGGTGGGATGGTCAGGGAAGGGGGAAAAGCCAGGGAAGTTTGTTGCTCAGTGACAGAATCAGGAAGCAGAGAGGAACTGGCCAGACCTGTTGTATGAGAGGAGCTGCATCAGGTGCAGGGCAGGGACCTGGAGCTCCCTGATACCGGGACCAGTTGGGTCGAGCACAGAGGAGCAGGGGGAGCTCTGCCCCAGCCCATTTATTCTGCAAGTGAGAGGGGGCAGTGCTGCTGCTGGCAAACTGCAGTGTCTGAGCTTGCTAGGAGAGCTCAGCCACTTTTCCCTCAGCCTTTCAAAGTCTGAGCACTTTGAAACATTGGAAACAGAAGAAAATTCACGGCTTCTGTGATGTGGTGTTTCTTGGAGATAGTGAGGATGTGGAGAAATGATTATAAAATTTTATTACTGAACAGGTAAATTTCTTTACAATAACACACTACTGTATAACAATACAATTTTGTTTGCCTTACAATGACTTTAATCAAAATGCCTATGCAGGAGCTTACATCTGTCTCCCAACTGGTTGTATTTTTGGATAATTTGATTTTTTCTCAGTTATCTGAGCAATTGAAGGGAGGGCCAAGAGTAAATACTTGCCCCATGAGTGCCCTAAAGTGGTGCTGGTGCCTCAAGGAAGGATTATCTCAGAGTGGGAAGAGTAGTGCCCAAAGCAGAAGAACCTGTCATTTTCCTCTTCATTACACAAGCAGCCTTTTTAATTTCCTCTGCCTTGCTGAATCCTGATTATAACCTTGCATTAGGCAGCCTGGGTGCCTAGGTTAGGCTGTGTGAAGTGAGAAAGGAGGTCTGCCTCAGAGGCTGGATGAGAGGAGTCTCCTGTAAAATGATGAAAAAATCATCAGGCCTTTGCCTGGGCAAAATCTGCTTGGATATGCCTGAACCATTTCTTGGAGAGTTGGAATATGTGACTAGGAGTGACCGTATCTGTTTCATCACAGTTGTGTCCACAGCTAGAAACTCCCAAACATCTTTTCCAGCATTTTGGATGAACAGCCATAAGGTTTGGGAGTTGGAGAAGTGAGAGAGATGCTCTCGAGCTGAGTTCTCGGGCCCAGGTTGCCCAGTTCTCTTGTGATGGGCTGTGTGTCCTATGGGCTCTTGTTCCCCCTCTGCTCACTCCTTGCTCTCTCCATGCCCTGGATATCCCTCACAGTGCTGTGTCATGGGAAACAGAGATTCCTCTCTGGTTTTGAGGTACCTCCATGTGTTTGAACCCAAGGAGATGTGCACAGCTGTTCTGTAGTTAACTCCAGTCCTTGCCCTGTGGCTTGAGTCCTCACTCAGGACCAGGGCTGCACACAGGCATATGGAACTGGTCCTTTAAAAGAGAAATAACCACAGCCAAGCCACACTGATGTGAGAGTGGGAAGCAGGGATGTGCCAGCTAATGGTGGCAGTTTGCTGGGCAAGGATTTTACAGTCTGTTGTATGTGTTCTTTCTTCTTAGCAGAATCACATTTAAAGCAGATCCTTTTAGTCTTCATTTCAAGTGAAAAGAAGTTCCTTTCTCAGCAAAACAAACTTATCACAGAAGCATTCAGTTTCTCATTTGCAGAATAAATGATTTTAAGTTCTCTCGAGTCCAACATGGAAAAAGTATTCCATCGTTTTACCGGATGTTGTGTTCTCCCAAACATCCATTTTTTAAAATTGCTGTTTCTTAATGATCCACAGAAGGTCCTTCCCTTTACTCTTGGCAGCCTGAGCTGTCTTCATAAGGTGGAACAGGATCTCTCTTTCATCCTAGGAAATAATATCAATCCTGCCGGTATTGCACTGAATCCAGAATTACTAATCTGTCAAAACTCTACTTTTAGTTACTACAGATGATATTCAGGAAATCTGAGAGTTGCATTCATGTTGTCAAAAACACATGATGTGTTTGTCTGTGGTAACATCAGAATTTCTAGAAGGGATTAGTTTTATAAATATTAAACTGTTGTGGTCTTTACTGGTAAAAATGAGTCAAGTTCTCTTAATAAAATGGTAATTTTCTAATTATGTATTATATTTCTAAAGTAATGGCTTTTAAATATCAAGCATTTATATTTGGCTTTTTAGTGGAATAATGAAGTATTACAAAGGCTGTCAAACAATTTAGATTGAATTCAGATCATTTAGTTATTTGTTTTTACCAGTGTTTTCCTAGTAAAAGCTGCCCAACTAGTCTGTCTTCCTCATGATCCATTTTTCCTGTTTGTACCAATTTGGTTGATAACTATACAGAAGCAGAATAGTTGGGAGGAAATTCCAAGATGTTTCAACTTTTCATTAGCAAAGTGATTGAGAAACAAGGGGAGTTCACTGAGATGTCTGAAACATCATTTTGTAGCTGTGTAGCAAGCTGGGCTGTGTCACTTATATAAGAAAGAAATCAGTGTGGAAAAGCACCCTTCTCAGAATGAGTTCCTTTTATGTGTGTATTGTCTTTGATTGTTTCAGTCCTCAAAAACCTAAATTTACATGGGTTTTCTGTCATTTATTTTGAGTAATCCTTGCAAGTTTACAGGTTGTCATAAGTAATATGTGGGGAAAAAAACCCCCTGGTGTATAGGCAGGATAAAGTTGATCTGTGTGCTGCAGTTATCTCTTATTTTATATGGTGCTTTCTTAAGCATTTAGAACTTTAAATGTCTTGTGCAGAAAGGTTATTATTTAAAAAAAAAGTGTGTAAGTGACACTGCTGTAAAATCTTAGAAGCTAAATTCTTGTTAATTTGTGTTAAAATGGAAGGAATTTACTGTAAGCTTCCTTGTGTGAATGAATGTGAGGCATACGGATTCCTCAATGCAGCAGCTCTCAAAGAGTTACTCAGCCAGGTTACTTCTCCAGTTGTGACTAAGGGGCCAATTAGCAGCATCCGGATGAGACGGCAGCAGTGCCTAGGTAAAAATAGATGGCATTTGGAGAAGCTGGGGGCTGGCTTGGAGGAGGTCTTCAGCTGTAGACTGAGAGAAACAAGAGAGAGAGGCACCCTTCTGAAAGGAGTGTTACAGGAGTAGTACAGGACTGGGAGAAATTCTGGGAACAGGCAAAGGTAGGAGCAGCCCAGAGGAATGGCAAAAAGCAGTACCAAATTAGACCCTCAAACCAACAGGCCTCTGGTGCCAAAGGAATTCCTGAGCTGGGCTCTTACTCCCATTTGACAAGAGCATAAGGCTGGCATTGATATGAAAATGAAACAAGCTGTAGCATCTTCTGAAAATGACAGGAACCAGAGGTGTGGGTGTACAGCTCGCTAGATTGTTAGCTCTTATGCTCAGGATTGATACATTAATGCCTCTGTCAGAGGCAGGAGTAAGTCACACATGAGTGATGCTTCAGCTGATTTGCTTGAAAGCAATTAGTTGACTACTGCTGGCATCTCTGAGACTAAATAATTAAGTACCATGTGAGGTACAGGGAGGAGAACTGGATGGGCTGGGATTTTGCTTTCTAGCTTTTACAGTTACAACTTAGTCCTGGAACCCACAGCAGCTTTGATGGTCCTTCTCTGTTGTTTTTGTAGGATACTGAAGCTGCTGGATTAGTATAGTTAAAAACTCTTTTGTTGCCCACTGACCTACTTTGGCTGCATGTTAGCTATTGGATTGGGAAAGGGCCATCTGTATATGTGCTGAGTGTAAAGAGAACCTAGGATGTTGTCTGCCTTCTTGTGATAAACCTCAGTCCAGTGGAGGCAACTATTTAAAATACTCAGTTTTATTGTGAATGGCTCGCTTCCCTCAGCATTTAATAATGTATTAGTGAATTTGATACTTCATGGAAGAAAGAAAAGGCATGAGGGATGCACCTGAAGTCCTATCTTTAAATACAAAGGATGTGTCTAAGTTAACTTCTTACTAGCGGTCTAGTGAGGAGCTGGCTGCTTTCTGAAAAGTATAGGCAAGCCTGGGAAGGTGTGATCTGTGTATTCCTTTGGACACATACAAAGCATGTTTGCTGATCTGTACCTGCAAAGGCTCTATAAAAATGCTTTCAGAATGTTATGCTAATTCACCAGTAGTGAATTAGATCACCTCACTTTTGGAGTTACCTATATTTATATAAACCTGCAGAGCACACAGTTTTCCTGCTGAGTTTTTCTCCATTAATTTTTTTGTGGAATACATAACCGATGTGGTTGTTCTTACTTTTTTCTTTTCTTTTTGTTTTTTTCCCCATTAACAAGCAGTGAGCTTTCTGCCAATTAGAGCAAAGGTGTAATCACAGTTGTAATGAGCCAGAGTAACACTCCTTGACTTCAGTTTGGCCAGGGTGCCACCTTCAAGATGAAGTTCGTGACCACAGCACAGCTGGAGATAAATATTGCTGGAAATCTAATTTCAGTTTATCATCTTCAACAGAGAAGCAGCTTTAACTAATGAGTAGCTTGGAAGAGGTAGAGAAGGTAGCAGTTGATGATGAAGGGTATTGTTTGGTAACCACAGAGGAAATGGTTTAATTATATTTAATGCCCAAACTGTTATGTCTGGTTAATATTTGTAACAGTCTAAGCTAAGAAGGCTTTGCAAAGTGACTCAAAGCCCAGCAGAGCTATACCTTTGGTTATGTTACTTGCATGACATAACCTTATCTGTAAAGTTTCTGATTTTCTCAGACTTGTTCTTGAGAACTTAATACAGAACTTTTAATTTGTTATGGGTCAAATATTTATTTTTGACAGCAATATGTTGTTGGAGACTGATAGTGATATTGCAGAGGGTCTAAGTAACTTCTAGAGAAATTCAGGTGCCAAGGCCCAGTGATCATCAGATATATTTGTCTGTCCAGGAGCAGACAGCATTTCTGAGGGACAAAACCCCCTATGATGGAATTGCACAAAAGCAGGTAGGTAACGTTCTGCCTAAAAAACCCTGCATTATTTTCTTCAGTGTTTTTGAAGAGGTCAGAGGTAAAAGATCTTGTAGAACAAAGTCCATGTACATTATGCTAGTGTGAGGTTATGATAAAGGTTGTTTTTTAGACAATTATAAATATTCTGAAATTATGTCTTTGATCTCTAGAACCATGTTAGGGGGATAAAATGACTACCTCATTTAGAGTTCAAGAATAAAAATAAAATAAAATAAAAAGTTCCTGTTCAAAAGAGAGAAAAGTGGCCCTACATTCTATGTCAGTCAGTTTTGCAAATTTCAGCAAAAATACCTGGCTTAGGTATAACAGAGCAATAGACTCTAAAGGTGGATAATTACTAGTAAATGAGTTTCTCATTTACATTGCTTTGAAACTGAGCTGAGCCATTCTGTGATGGACAAGATCCTATTTCTAGTGGAATAGCTGTTATTTTTACATAGACATATATAATGATAATACATAATAACATAAAATACCCAGCATAGCACATATTAACTTGACAGGTTATACACGAGTATTATATAAGTGTCATGTTTTTCCCTTCTATTGCTGAGTTGTTCCAGATCCTGAATAATCTGAAGATCAAAAAGTTGCTGTAGAAGTGGTATAGAATGGCAATGTGTTTCTGTGCACCATGGAATGTGAGAGACCTCTACAGCAATTGCAAAAGCAAAATAAAGTGGATTTATATGTTTATTTTCTGTCATTTAGACATATGTACTGGGCTTGGCAGTATGCAAAAGGGTGTTCCCTTAACTAGGAGCTTGGCTGATTTGAGTTACTGTCACAAGGAGTTGGATAACAGAGTGTGAGGCTCACAAGTGACTGTGTCTGAGGACAGCTGTGGAGCCTTTTGAGGGAGTGTTCTGGGCTTTGGGGCGGGTGTGGGAGCCGCCTCTGTGACAAGGAAACCACGTGGATTGTTTGTGGGTGCACAGCCCTCACGTAGCGTCCTCTGAGTAATGCTTTGGAGTTTCTGAGCTGGCCAGGAGCTGTTATCCCAGCGTGCAGATCAGGACGTCCCTTCGGGTTTTCCTGTTTCCTGTGGCTGGGATGTAGCAGGGATTCTGTTCTTGTGCTCAGGAAACACAGGGGCTGCTGTCCCTGAGGGAGCTGCTGCTGCTGCAGATGGAGCATCCCCTGCAGCTCCACCCTGCTTTTGGCATAACATTGAATCCAGCCTGAGGTGTTGGTTCCCATCTTGGACATCACAGTGGGCTGAAACTAGAGTTTAAAAAAACTAAATTAATACTGAAGGCCAAACCCCATGATTGTGTCATACTGGAGCTTATACAGGAAAGAGAAGTTACTAACAATATATAAGAGGTTGAACTTTCACTGTGTCCATTTGGGAACTTTGGAGTGAATTCCCAGCTTGTTTCTGCATATTTTGTCATAACTTTGGTGTATGTTTACCAAACACTGGTGTTTTCCTTACACAAACATAGTATCTTAACATGTGCAGTTCCATAAAATCCTTACTCCATTGCACATTGTCCCCTTTGTGGATGGAGTGAGAGAGTGAACACTGGATTGCATAGCACATTATTGGAAAATGTTGGGAGACTACTGTGGTAAATTAGCATAAAGTGGAATATGTTGCTGACTAAATTTATACTGCCAGATGAGAAGGGAATGGAAATTATGTTTTCAGGGTTCAATTAAGCTCCTCTCAATGTATAAACAGGGCTATAGAAATGTGTATTTTATATGTATGTATATTATATAAATTAATAAATGTGAATATTTTAAAATATAAGCCTGAGCTCTTAGACAGTGGGTTATGTATGTAGAACAACTCTCACATAATTGTCTCACTCTAGAATGAAGTATTCCTGTGACTTCTGGATAAATTAGTGGGTCAGTATCAAGCAGAGTAGCAATTCTGGCACTTGTTCTGATCATGCTTGGGTAAGAGTTATGAGTTGGGTTTCCTGTGCTCTTGGTTCAAGCTTTTTTGCAAGTGTCTGGACATTTCTGTAAAAATTTCATAGAGCAGCTCTGTAGTTGAAGCAGAATGAATATTGCATATTTTATTTGGACAGATGGCAGTTTCAGAGCGCTTACTAAGCAAGATACATTCTTTGCATTCTTACAGGAAACATGTACAGATATATAATTTTATCATTATTTCATTATGTAGTTAATGCACTGAAGAAATGAATTGCAATGCAAATCCTGCACTGCCTTGAGATGGCATTTAGGGTAGAAGGTAACTGTAAGATTGCTGTGACAGGTTTGTGTTCTTATGTTTAATGATCATTACAGAGCACAGGGCTCCCATGTCATGCAGAAAAAAAAAAAGTGATCTGGTAAGGATCTTATCAAAAGAAAGACAATAATCCTCTTAAGGATTCTTCTGTCTTAGATCAGGAGGCCATCATGGGGTTTTTGCAAAGGTGTTTCTTAGTGTCCTGGAAGTTGTGAACATTTTTAATTTTTTGGCCATCTAAGAAACCTGGAAACAATGTCCTGTTCATTATAAATGTTTTGTCTTGCCGTAATATTGCCATTAATTTACAATGAAAAAAAAGAATTTGTACACGTTGTAGCAAGATAAAGCTGAAGCTGCAATGTAATCCATCATTTTCTCTAAAATTAACAGAAAACAAGTATGAGATAAAAGAGATTTGAGCACAGCATGACCAAGTTGAAATAATGAGCTGAGACTTGGTGTCTCTATTGATGTTTTGGGTTCCAGTGCTCTACTAAGTACTTGGGAACGGATGGAGGATGGCAGGGTCCTAGAGACCAGCTAGGCAACTAAAAATACACTAAAAAGCACTTTCTAGAACTGTTAGAGATTTTAAAGGAAAGGGAGACAGCAGTAGGGTGACTTCCATGGAGCATTAAGCAACCATTGTGCAGCTTCACTCTGTATTGGGTGTTTGGGAAATTGCTTGGAAAGCATGGTGGTTTTGTTTACATGGTGTTCCTGCCTCTGGTCTTTGGGATGTGGTTTAGGGCAGAGGAGCTGAACAAGTAGGTAAATTCATCTTTCTTTGCATTTGCTCTACCTGTAGCTTTTGCTATTCAAATGTCTTCAGAAAAATCTGGCTTTAATTCTGGTGTGCAGCTGCTCCTGGTAAGGGCTGAAAGGAGCTGGTGGACGGCTCTGCTCTGGAGGCATTGCCAGCTAGAACTGAGCAGAGGTGTAAGGAGTAACACTTAGGGACTAATCCTGGAGCCTCACAAAACCCAGCTGCAGGGATTTCCCATGTAGAGTCAGTCTTGTGTTTGTAACTGAGCATGATGCTAAAATTCAGGAGATCTTCTGAGTTTGTGGATGTTTTGACTTTTACACTGAGAACGTTCTAACAGCCTTGGCAGTTGCAAAGCATGAGCTGATTGTACTGTGTTTTAGTGTTGTCTCCCAGGTTTGGGTTTTCTTTATACATCTGGCTAAATTAAAATGTTAATGTCAGCAAAAAATCAGAAGCAATAAACCATCCAAGAAAAAAACAAAAAAAAAAACAATTGAAAGATGCTTATGTTTATATACATGTAGAATTTAGAAAACAAGCAGTAGTGATTTTTTTTTGTGTTTTTCTTTTAATAAAGAACATTTACAATCCATTGCTTTTTTTTTTTTCTGCCCTTCTCAAGGAAGACTTTGAAAAGTAGCAGTTAAGTGTTTCATATGTAATGCTAGATGATATTAGGCAGAAAATGCGTGGCAAAGGTATCCTGATAAGTTTTTCACTACCTCAAGTCAGTGTTTTCAAGTGGCAGGACAGACATGGGCAGCAGCTCTCTCTGGGGGCTGTTCAGCAAACTCAGTGACTTGGGCTGAGTGAAGGGTGGCTTGTCCTTTGAAAGTGCAATTCAGTAAAAACTTACTAAAAACAACTGGCATGAGCTTTCTGATCCAGTATAAAAGAAACTTGAGTCACTCCAAGAAACTGGCCACAGTCACTCTCAGTGTTTCAGCAAAGTATTTTTGTCTTCTTTTGGGACTTCGGGACTTTATGCCATGTGTTCAATCTGGGGAATTAAAAAAAAAAAGTGTATTTTTGTCAGGCTTCTTGCAAAAAAAGAGAAATCACTAATAATTGCTTTTGAAATATTAGTAAAAACTAGGTGGGAGAGAGCGAAAGCAGCCTACAAAACCTTTGATCAGCCTGGGGCTAAAATATAAGTGTTAATTTGATGTCTAGGCGAACTCACCCCAAGTAATGTAATTGGATATATTAAAGATGTCAGAGTGTCAAGAATCTCCAGATACATGGCTGCTTAATCAAATCTAGCCCCTAACCTCTAACCTCCTTCATTCTTGTTTTGGTTAAACACTTTGAGCTGCTACTTTTTTTCCTTTTAAAACATTCTACTTTCATTGTGTACATACTCTCCAAACATTTTTTTTCTCTCCATCTTCCAAGTCTCCTACTCTACCTCATTCTCTCTCTCCTGGTCTTTTAATAATTGATGTTGTTTCCCTGCCTTCTTTAACTTCCTTCTGTCTACCTCCTCATAATATTCACAGCCTCTTTACAGTTCTTCCATCTCTGCTGAAATTTTTTGGTACACTCATCTACTTACTCTTTTTCCACAATTTTGCTCTTATCATTTGAATCCTTTTCCTTACTTTCTCTTTTACCTTCTTTGGCCTGGATCAGTTTTGGCTTGAATAGACTTGCAGGTAGAATAGGTAAAGTTTGACTGTCTTGGGGTTATTTCGTTAAACTCATTCCAGTTCTTGAAGAACTGATGGGGAAACGTTGAAAATGTTGTCGGTTTACCTAAACACGAAGATATTGCTGCTTAATTATGAAGAGACAGGGTTCTGCTGGGTGGTGATTATCAGTTCAAGCATAAGGGACGCTATATAGGCCAAATATCTCGTGAGTCTCTATTTTTGTGGGACAGCAGTTGGTGTACCAAAATACCCTGGCATGCTTGTCTTCCATTAATTGCTCAGCAATTCTCACTATCCACCATGTATTTCCTTGATTACATATCATTCATTATCTGAGATGTTTGATGTAACTGTTTCATAACAGATTCCTCTGTAGGTCAGTGGTGAGTGAGAGCACTCCAACCTGTAAAACCTAAGGTCCCTTGGATCTCTCTGCTCTCTTGAGGGTGCACATCATCAATGCCAATTTGCACTAATACAGACCTTTTGCAGTGAGTATTCATGGAATAATGTTTAGTTATGGCTCATAAATAGCTTTGACAACCAGGTTTGTGGTCTTGGTTGACTTCCAAGTTGAAAGGTGTTCACAGCATAGACATCATTGGTGAGAATGAACAAATGTTGGTCACAGGTTAACAAATTATAGCCCAAAGGAGTCTTTTCCTTGAAACTTTGACTGTCATGGCTCTGGATTGAGCTGTATGAAAATGAAGAGACCTAAATTCTTGCCTGCACCATGCCTGCTGTGGAAAGAGGCAAAAGATCCAACTGAAACTTCATGAAGTGTAAAAATATAATTTTTAAAAATATGATTTATTAAATTATTCTTATTGTCAATTTATCCATGTATTACTCTATTCAGGGGCTGAAACCTGAGGTAGCACATGTGAGTAAAAGCAGAATTTTGGTTAATTATCTACATTATAAAATCTGGGCAGTTTATATGACTAAGAATGTTGTTTGTAATGCTGCCCCGTCTGCACTCAAGGCACTCAAGTGATATGTTGGATCTACACTGAGTTTAGAATACCCACCCCAGTAAATGATGTTTACTGAATATCTGTGGAATGATTGGGGAGTGTTATAAGCAGTGGAGGGATTCCTGGATCCAGGATCCCTGTGGAACTACCCAGGAGACTCTTGCTTGTTGAGAATTTGTTCAGATTGAGTAGGGGCAAATTTATGGCCAGGGAAATAATTCTCAATTTTGTGACAGATTATCTAAATAAACACTGTTTATCAGGAAATTGGTGGATTATGTCTTGTGTTGCATTTCTAATCGTGCAGTTTGAATGTGCTGGAAGTGGTATGGTAATGTTGTGCTTTTTCTTTCTGAGTGTTTTCACTCAGGAGAGTCAGCTTGAGGTTGTCCCACTGTATTTATTGCTGTGTGAATAATTGTACTGGTTAGATTTTACATATTTGGAACACAGTGCCTAACTGCTGCCCTGCCTGTATAATTATTAAGTCTAGAGAATGGGTTGGGAAAACAGCTTTGAGAAAAGCACCTCTTATAAATGACTGATTACTGACTTGGCAAAGCATTCATAATATTGACAGCCAGTTAGGAAAATTAAATCAGTGCAATCAGGATAGTGATTATTTTTCTCAAGAAGTATTTGTGTAAGAAAAAGAGGGCAAACATTTGTACTTTTTGTGATGTTAAGACCAATATTCTGCTCTGAAAATGACCTATAGAAACGTGGTTGTTCTGTTTTTCAGGACTGTAAGTTAGGGACAACTCTGAGCTAGACCTTCTCTTGAAGTCAGCTTCTCAAAGAAAACCCAAAGGCTTTCAAATTCAAATTTGCCAGTTTTATTGGACCGAAAACTAGAAAGATAACTCCTTCCAAAATAAAATCTTCATAGGGATTTGTGAGAGTTAGCTGTAGCAGAGTTTTGTGCACCACTGCCCTCTTTGTGCAGGTAGGTCCTTGATGCAGTACCTGGTTGTATTTGATGAGATTTGGTGAGTGGCAGCAAAGCAGGAGGAGTTTGGGAGATTTTTTTGTCACAAGGAGGTTTTACTTAACTAGAAAAACAATTGTGCTAGGTTTATGTAGTAACTGGAAGGTATGAAAATTGAAGAAGAGTTGAGGAATTATTTTACTATTAAGTCGAAAGGGAAAGTTGAAATTTTGCAACTTAATTGAAAGAGGAAACAATCTCAGAGGTGGAGTGAATGCAGAGTTCTCAGATGCTGGGACATTATAAGGAAGTTCTTAAGATTAATGAGAATAAAACTGTTATTATTAGTCTCTTCCCCATTTTGGACTTACTTTGGTTTTAGTATGTGTTTTTATTTTTTGTGTTTAATGTGCTGTTTGCTTTTACTATCAGACAAGAAGATTATGCTAATTCTCTATGCAAATGTCACCTTCAAGCTAATGACTACCAGTAAAGTATATACTGGAAGCAATAGTTATTCTGAGAGCATTTTGATTTTAATGATTCATAAATGTTCTGATAGTGCATGTGTGGGTGAAGGGTAGCATGTGTGAGCATACTTTAGTTCTGCTTAATACTTCGTATTTTGTCTGGTTTTATTCTGACTTTGGGCCCTCTACTGCCCTGTGTCTGCAATCCCACAGTTTTTCCTCACGGTTGCTGTGCTGCTTTGAGCAGCTCAGTCCCTCCCTACATCTTCACTTCTTCACTTCCCAGCATTGTACTCTTCATTGCAAAACTACTGGCAGGAGTGGATCAGGGAACTGATCCAGGTCCTCCCCCTCCCTGGCTGTTCACTTACCAGGGAGAGGAGCCAGAGCTCACTTCCCTGGATGCAGTTTCTCTGGTGCATAGTTTGTTGCCTATAATCAAAAATGAGTTACTTCTAAATTACTTTAATTAAAACATGAATGTAGTATAAATGTTAATATGTTTTTTATTGATGTTAGAGACTGGCAATAAAAGTGTGCTATCAGATTTTTATGGCTTTAGTTGATAAAATGATGCAGAAGGCAGAGACTGATGTGAAGGGATGGGCTGGTTGGATTAGGATTATTTTGGGAAAAGGCTATTAAGACAGAAACAGAATTGCTGCAGCCATTTTAGAATTAGTGTTTCAGCCCTTGCAGTTAAAAGTGTTGGTCCACATCTGAAAAAAAAAAGATAGCACTTCCTGTCAGTTTCCTCTGATAACTTTATAAAAATTTGACTTCAAAGCTCTGATTCTGTCTTGATAATCAGCATTCAGATGTACTAATGCATGCTTTCACTGAGCTGATTTCCTTTGAATCTGTGAATACTGGCTGTATTTCAAAAGCTCTGTACAGTTTTAAATGGCTAAAGAGAAAACTGACAAGCCTGAAAATTAAATTGTAGCAAAGACCTGAAAATGGGGAGAGTTCTCACAGTCGTCCAGACAGAAATTTATCTTGCTTTAAATTTTAATAAATGTGTACTCCTCTGTGCATTTGACATAAATCACACATGCCACTTAATAGTGTCACTTTGATTTTATTTCATAGGCTGTTAAAGTATTATATATATTTACACAGATTTATTAGAGCAGTTGCTCAATTTTCTCTTCTTTTATGTGAAAGTAGATACAATGGTAATATTGCAGGTTATTAAATTTTGGGACCTAAATGTTTGGCTGTGTGTTAGCATGGGAGTAAAATTCATTGGAAGCTCTGAGTATCTGCTGAGGAGAAAAGAGCTTGCTGTCTTTCATCAGCCAACTGTGAACATCTGTAAGGAACTGTTTCATTCCAAGTTGCTGCATGAAGGAGTTCAGGAGTTCTACTATGGGATCTGTAGATATGTGCCCCAAATACCAGAAAAAGAACCCTCCACCTCCAAAATCTCAAACCAGCTAGTGCCATGGTATGTGTGGGAAGGCTGGGAACAGGAAATATTGATTTTATTTATTTGTACCACCTTTTCTTGTCTTAGAACCCCCTAATTTTTTCAAGTATATTTACTCTCATATACTTTCCCTGTTTCCAAGTACAAAAACCTCTGTCATTAGGTGTTTACTCTGTTCCCAAGGCACCCCAAATTCCCAGGAGCACTGAGAAAAATTAGAGTGAAACTTCTTGGGAGTTGTATTCCCTAGTGTGAGTGGCAATTTGCTTAATAAAAAAGGCAGATATGACCAGAGCAATTGGTCTGTGGGGTTTTATTCTGTGGGGCTTTGAGGGTTTTTTGTTGTTTGTTTGTAGGTTTTTTGGTTGGCTGTGGTTTGGTTTCTCTTAGCTTCTCCTGTGGTTCATACAGCCTGTTGACGTAGTCAGACTGGCATGAATTTCATGAAGGGTTTTAGAGTGGTTTTTATTGAGAAGAATGTAATTATATTTTTTGTTTTGTTCCCACACCTCCAGATACTTAACTGGAGAAAGAAAAAGAAAACAAACTTTCATGACTTATTTTAATGCTTTAGTAATTTAAAAATTTTTATTTAATATGAACCTTGTTTAAAATGAGTGTAATGTTGAGTCATATATATGAGTCTTTTATAAAACCATATATATGGTTTTCACTTGTGCTGAATTGTATCTTAATGGACTCCCACTTGATTTCAGCCTGTTTTTCTTTAACTATAATGTCCTTGTTGGTCAAAGCAAACATGTAAACGTCATGTAAAAGGGTTCAACCAAAACCCCATTATGGTCTTGTAACATCATAGATTTTATTGATATCTTTTAAATACTTTCAGGGTCTGTGGTGGATTATAAGTGTAATAAAGAAGAAAGTTTTAAAAATAAGGATTTTGAAAAGTAACTAACGGTGCTTTATTTTACCTTTCTTTTTTTCAGCCTGTATATAAGGCTGGCTTTGGATGAAATTTTTCATCATTTAACTGTTGCCTGCCTGTTAATAACAGTGAATTCTGAAGTCCATTCATCTCTCTGTTATTTGAAGGCAGGTAGTCAAGAGAGCAGACACAGAACTCTGCTTCCCCAGGCCCTTTATGTCCTATAGGGCTGTAACCTTAGAAAGGTCGTGCGTAGAAATGATCTTTTTGTTGCAGGTGAAGGCTGATGAGTTTCTGTGTCTCCTTGGCTCTCCTCAGGTTTCAGCTCTGCCTCCTCTGAGGTGTTTGAATGTCTGAGAGAGACCTGGCCAGCAGAGTGGCTTTAGGGTGCCTGGTTTTGGGACCTTCAGTACTCAGAGGTGTTTGTGGAGGATTCTTCTCCCCTGTAGATTCCCTGTTGAATCCTGTCACTACTTTAGTGCTGTAAACAGAAACAGGTTGAACAAACTGTTGGATCTTTATTTGTACTGCAATCCATGTTTATTGTTTTTAGTGTTTAAGCACTGGTTTTAATTAAATGGAAGCACTGTGTTTAAGCAAAACAGATTCATGGTACTTAAGCCTTAAAACTACTTAAAACTACCATACAATTACTAACACCTCCCAGCATTTGCCAGGTATTCCTTACTATGATTTATTCTTGTGTCAGCAATGAGAAGTTCCATCTTAGATTGCCCTTCTAGAAGTCCAGGTTTTAATAAATAAATTCTTTACTATTAACCCTTTTTTATAAAGTGAGATCAGCACAGTCAGCCAATGGGTTTTGGTGCTGAAGCAGGCATTGGTGCCTTAACTAAAACCAGGTAGCTCAAAGGAAGTGAAGTGCTCTCTATCTGAGGACAGACCTTCAGAATAAAAATGTGGATTTCATTTCTGCAACTTTCTGCTATTGCTATCCTCTTGTGTACATGAACATTGGATAAATGAAGCTCTCTGTATTCTTCTGATGCACTTGGTAAAGTAGCCAACAACTAAGAAGTTGACATTCCTTTTACTATTGTATTAAGTCTTTTCATTTGCTGACAATTATGAAAACAGCAAAAGTAATGAGTTCTGCTTACTTTATTGGTCAAGCACTTTTTTTTTTTTTTTGTGAAAATGTTCTATTGATGCATGTTATGTGTTCATAGTACAGCAAAAAAATCCTCACTGTCTTTCAGTGAAATTGATTTTGCTATGGAAAGTGTCAAGATGGGGGTAATGATTAAAACTCAAAACTTGTTTGTGGAATTATGGTCTTGCTGTGTATTCATATATATGTATTCATGTATATTCATACAAGGTTATAAATGACGCAGTGTTTTTAGAAATACAAATTATTCAAGCTTGATGTATTTGACAGTTCTTTCATCCTTTGGAGTTTAAGTTAACAATGGTAAATACCAGCCTCCAGTCAAAGTAATTGTTTATTGTAAAATTAAGTCTTGAATACTGGTGTGTTTCCATTCTCTACTTCAGCCTGGACTTTCTTGGTGAACTTTATTTTCCTAATAGCAGTTGATGATTAAATTCCTTCTACAATATTCTCAAGATCTCAAACACACAATAGTAATACAGTTCCTGTAAGTGGTTCATTTGTTAATCTGAGCTCTGTTTTACAAGAATTGTATGAATGCTGCTTTCCTTTGAAATTGATCTTCAGAAAGAAATCCTGTTTTGTATAACAAGATGCCAGACTCACAAAGATTTCCTTTCTTGTTTCTTAGACGTTCCATCTTCAGAGCAGCCTGAACTGTTCCTAAAGAAACTTCAACAGTGCTGTGTCATTTTTGACTTCATGGACACGCTTTCAGACCTTAAAATGAAAGAGTACAAGCGCTCCACTCTTAATGAACTGGTGGACTACATTACAATAAGCAGAGGCTGTTTGACAGAGCAGACTTACCCTGAAGTAGTTAGAATGGTGAGTTCTTTCTTTCTCATGGTCTCTTTTTAAATCCACTTGCAATTCCAGTTACACACTGTGGGCGAAATTGAACCCTGGAGTAGGTGGATTAAATGATGCCTTTGGCTTGTATTTGCTAATAGACATTGCTTGGAGATAATTCTCTAAAGACAAAAATAATAAATTTTATATATTTTTAATGAAAGTCAAGTAGATTATGATTATTATAGTGTCACAAATGTGTGAAAGGAAACGTGGATTGTTTCCTGATGGAGAAAGCCAGCAGCCATAAAAATCAGAGTCCCTTATGTTTCCTCCAATCTACCTTCCCTCTCCTCACAGTATAAATAATGGAATCATTTTTGCAAGTTTCTTATCTTTCTTTGAACTTTCTCCAAGCTCTTGGGTGTCTGCTTTAGGCAGAGCTAGTTTAAAGTATGCATGAATAATAATTTTAAAATAATAAATGCTAAAAATGCTGTATGGGATTGTTGTGAAAATGTCCTGGTTGGGTTATGTGGATTCATTGCAGGTGCTGTTAGAGTGAGCAAGATTGCTCAACTATAAAGCCATACCTTGCATATATAAATTGTTAAGTAATAGTGTTTTCACTGTAAAAATGAAAACAGTACCAGATGCTGTATGGTGAAGAATGTTCATTGCAACTGGCAGAATCAATCACTGCTTTAAAATGTTTGTTCTGTGCTACTGTACAGAACCCTTATAATGTGTTCTCTAAATGAGAAAGCAATTAATTAAGTATAGATTTGGTGATGTCAGTTTCCTAATGGTAATCTGTGATCGTGGAATCCTCTGGCTGTGTGCTGTAAGGAGAAAAACATGAATTCTTTTTGCATTGCATTGTGTGTGCTCCTCACTCCTTTTCTGACACACAGATACATGCTGTGTTGCTTGTCTGTAATGCTTAAAAATAGCTGTAAATTGTGACAGAACTATCAAGCGGTTAATCATAAAGGAAAAAAAACCCCAGAATGAAGGGTGTATGAAAAAATCTTAATATGGCTTCTCTGTGTGTATGCATTGTCAGAAAGCCTCTAATTATGAGATCACATTCTTCCCCTTCTCCCTCACCCTCTGTTGCCCCCTTCTGCACTGGACCAGTCTTGTGAATGAATTGCTTGCTGTGTTATTTCTTCAGTATGTGAACTCAAGCACCATTCAAATACCAGGCAGAATACAGAATGACTATTTTTTTTTGCTCAGTTTTTCTGCTGGTGCTGTACTGTAGTATCTAAATGGTTTGCAAATGTTAGTTCAATCTAATGTGTACCCCTTGTGATGAACAAAGTATATCACACCCTTTGCATAGAAAGGATGTTGATGCACAGATAACTGAAATAAAATGGGGAACTTTTTCTAAGTGTAACAGATACCTCCATACTTATCACCTCAGAGAATTTGGTAATATTTTTAGCAATTCTGTTACAGAGGTTGTATTCTTGCATTGACTTTGGTTATAGTTGTTTACTGCAGCAACATCTCTTGAATAAAAACTATGCAAGTTAGTGTTGCTTTAGCTTGGGCCCCAAGAAACAAGAAGTTGATTTGTAATTGTTTATAAAGTTCAATTTGAATCATAAATCATAATCTGTGAAACAATGTGATCTTGAACTGTGGAAGACATGTTAAACCCCTTTGGCTTCATGTCCTACTGTCCCTGCATTTATTCACACAACAGTTTTTAACTTAAGGAAATGATGTATTGCCTAAAGAGTTTGAAAAGCATGGGTTTGAATAATCTCCTTAAATATAGGCTGTCTCTACGATATGGAGAAGTTACTGGAAATAATGATACAAGCCTGAATGTTTGCAGTGCATTTCATAGACATTTACTAATGGAGCTTAAGAAATTCCAGTTTCAGCTTAGCTCCTTTTTGATAGAAATCTGTTCTCTCATCTTTTCCTTTCATTGCATCGTGCCTTTCTTTATTCTGCTTTCTTCTACTTTGCATTTGTGGTGCTGAACCCAGGCTGTTTCCTCTTTAGTGCTGGGGTACTGAAGCAGGGGAGGACTGTGAATATTCTCATGTCCTGTTTGGCTACCTAGTGGCTCTTGACTGCCCAAACCTGGATTTTTTTACAAGTTAAAAGATGGATTTAGGGAAGTGAACATGTCTTTTTCCTAAAGGTTTTCTTGAGAAAATTGTAAGTAAAAATAATTGTAAATTGTGATTTAGACTTTGGATGAAACTTTAGCCTGCAACAGCCACCTGAGCTTTGGTGAAGGTGTAAGCAGTTGAAAGCTGGAGTGCCCTAATGGTGCCTGTCACAGCCAGGGGTGTTCTTGGTGCATATGCTGTTGGAATACCACTTTGGTGGTTGTATTCCATGGGAGCAGGATGCAGTGCTCTGATACTGAAGTTGTGTGAGTGAATCCATAGCAGATGCACGAATGATTCCTGTCGATCGTTCCAACAAATGTTATTGCAGTGTTTCTGCTGAGCCACATCACCAGGGCTTTTGAGGCTTGCAGGTATTTTGTCTTTTGCAGATAGACTATCTGGTAAAAATGCTGGGTTTTCCTGCTGGTCCCTGCCTATAAAAGCAAGACTTCTTCACCACTTTGAGCACAGTTACACAGGCCCTAGAGGGAAAGGTAGTTCTTCTAATATTACATAGAATAAGTTTTCAGCACATACTACCTGGTGAAGAGATGGTATTAGTCACTTTGTGCTGAAGCATTGTTTTTTGGTGTAACTTGCTGTTTGCAGTGAGTACATGTTCTTGTTTCAGGCAGTTTTGTGCCCATAATCATACAGACTTAAATGTGCACAGTTGACCTCATGAGTGCAACTACCACCTTCATGTGCTTTTGGGGATTTTCACCAAGGTCTCCAGCTGTGTTCACAGGGGAGCTGTCACACTGACAGTCTCAGACCTGTCATGATAGTGAAGAAAACAGCAGTGTCTGTGTCCTGACCAAATTAGCATCCTTCCTGACTGCCTGCCACAATTGTCATGGGAGTGCTCTGATTGAAAGACCAGGATCTTAAAACTGATCAAAACTGAGCCTGGTTGTTTTATGTCTGTTTGAAAGTTCTCTACCCTGTTATGTTTAGTGTTTATGAATCTAAGAATTGATATTTCCTGCTTGTCCCTTTGGGCTACTGTGATTTGAGGTGAAGGGAAAAACATTATTTTGTGAGTTTACGCATCATCCAGGAGAAGAAAAGAAAAAAAATTGAACTAGTCTAAAACTGGTATTTTTAAAGTTACTAATATTCATAGAGAAGAATTAATAGCTAAAGTGTTTTCTCATCTAAATCATCTAAAATGTTCAAAAAAGTAATATCTGTGGAAGAAACTTTTTTTGTTTTAAGGCTTTATAATGTATGTGTATGTTAATGATCTGTGTTAGTGATCCAAAAGGTGTTTGGCTCTAGATGTACTAGGCTAGGAAAAGGTTGCCAATAGAATTCTTCAAAAGAGCTGAGATTTTTAATTGCTTCTAAAATATAAGGGTTTGAAAAAGTAATTTGTGGTGGCCAGATAACTTATGGATGTTTTTCATGCCAACCATCTAAAATTTATGCCATTAAAAGCTTTATCCATGCTTGTAATATCACATGTTTTCATCTTCTTCTCTGGAGCATGTGATGTGATGTTGTATATAGCTAAATGTGAAACCACTTGGCTCTTTGTCAACCTATGTGCAAATCTGCTTCCTTAAACCACTCTCTTTAGTTTGATACAGTGTCTGACATATTATTAAAAAAATAAAACAGAATCTCCTAATGACCACCAGAGCAAGTTGCAGAGGCCCCATCCATGTCATCAGTATCAGTTGATGGGGAGCAATTGGAATTTGTGTTAATGGCCATGAGCTGAACAGATTAATTCAGGAGGGTATTGCTCAGCATGCTTCCCCTGCAGTTTGATGTGTTGTTCAGAAAGGCAGATGACATTCTTTAGAATTAGGCAAGTCTTGGGAAAAATGGCCTTCCCAATTAAGCCACACTCTGCTCAGAAGGAAATGCCAGTAATAGGACTTTATGAGCCAATAATTGGACACTTAATCTAAAATTTATTCCTGTCTGAGCAAAATGTGGAGGCTTAAATTAATGATACTGATTTTTGCTGGTAGATTAAGTAGTGGTAGTTGACTGAAATAAATGTTTGTTATTATCTGCGGTATCCTGAAGGGTGTTGTGTGGTAGAGCTGTTCGTGTTTTATGGATGTTATGACATAGATTGAGGAAACTGATCAATTTAATTTTAAAAATGGACAAAAAAATTGACAAGCTGTTACACTGGGATGAATCTCTTTGTTGGTGAGCAACCTTTCAGCTCTCCTACTTGCTTCTTTACAAATTGTAAACCCTGACACTGACGTTTACACAACATCAGTGTGTGTTTGCCAGCCCACAGGAGATGGCTAATGAAACTCTCTTGAGATACATCTTTTAGAACGGAATTGTGATACTTTGTTCTCTTTTCTAAGTGCTGAAATGCCTCTGGCTTCCCATTGTCATCTTTATCTTTTCTGTAATGGCAAATCAAGTAAAAGAAGACTGTAATTTCTGCACAGCCAAAGTGAAACATCATAGGAGATGTCGTGTGGTGTAGAAGCTGTGTTAGGCAACACAGGAAAGAAACTTGGTTAAATCAATACCCAAATAAACACAAAAAATGCATTGGGTTGGGGTTTTTTTCCTCTCTCCTTTCCACTGACATAAATCCAGAGAGACTGTATTCGTTTTTACTGCAGGTTTGTCTCAACAGATGTGAGGGCAGAATCTGTTCAGGAGTTTGTTTGTGACAGACCCGTTAAACATAAAGAATATCTTGCTAAGCCATGATTTTTTTTAGCATGTTGAGGAGCCTATTTTTAGGAAGTGTTCTAGCTGTTAGACTTCATAGGCATTATGGTTTTTATATTTTCTATAGCTTTAGCTGTGTCTTATGACTGAGTATGACATCTTCAGAGTTTCTGTATGAAAATGTTCTTGGATAGAGATTTTTCTGCAAGTCCATCTATATTCAATCTTACTTTTTAAGATTTAACAAAAACCCTGCGTGTATGTTCCTGTTGCTTCATGTATTAGATTGCAAAATACAATACTAAATGTCATTTTGAGTTTAAGGGAAATAAATGAAATCATATACTCTCACAAGAATTGACAAATCATATCCCTTTCTCATGGGAATTTTATATAAGTTCAGGAATTCTGTAAAATACTAGAAATCTTGACCTTAACTTGACTCAGTGGAAATGGAATAGATTTTGAAGCCACCTGAAGTGCTGGAAGGAAAATGCTATGTCCTTTGACCCCCTCCCCCAAATGTTTTTTGATTAAAAATTGTCATGTAGGTGCAGCCATAATGGAGCGAGCATGCTATTGTTAAAAAAACACATAAAAATCACATAATATTTTAAATTCTGTTCTTCTTTCTTTAATGTCACGGCTATCAATTCTGTAGAAGCAAGAAAAGAATCTAACTTTGATTTCTTTTATGCATTATTTCCAAACACTTTTGTTAGATGTTTTTGTTATTCACATTCTTTATACACCTAGCTCGTATTAAATGTACAATGCTTATTAAAAGAAGAGGCTCTGATGTTCTGTGCTCCTCTCAAAAAATCAGTTGGAGGCAGCTCCTCTTGCAGCAGTTGTCCCTAATAATTTTTCCGGACAGTCTGTAATTACATTTACCCAGATCCGTTATTCCTGTGGTTGGTTACATAGACCTTGCATCTGTCAGACTTTATCTGCATAACAGTTCAGTGAGGAGGTCTAAAGCAAAGAAATAAACTGGAAAAAAACACTTTCTTGTTCCAAAAAGCACTTGAGCTTTATTTATTTATTTACTTACTTATTTACTTAAGGGACCTTTACATCCCCACACCCTGGTTTGGCTGTGTCATCCTCTTAAGTACCATCAAAGCATTTTGTCTACAGCCAAGCACAGTGTTAATCTTCTTCTGAGGGATTGTTTTCCTGAGTTTTGAATTGAATGTTTTGTTCTCTAGTTTGGAGTACAGCAAGAGTTTTGTAATGCTGTCTGGAGTTCAAGTTCATGCACTGGCAGGCTTTCACTTGATCTCCTGTCTGCTCTAGAGGTGAGGGGCTCTTTCTGCTGGTATTGTGCTTTAATTTGTCCAAGATACTTGAGCTACTGCTATGATTTTTCTGACTGTATTATAAAATTATCTGGGCACACATTAAATAAATAATTGTTCCATTGAATCATCTGAAAACTTAGCTTTTTTTTCTCCATATCACAAGGAGATAGTGATGAATGGGGTTATTGGTAGGGTACCCAGATACAGTTCTGGTCTAGGTGCCCTGGAGTGGAATTGCAGAGCTCCAGTTTCCAGCAGTGAGAGGGCTGTACCCAGGGCTGCTGTCTGGGCTGGGGTCTGGGCCTAACCCTTCTATTCAGANATTGAATCATCTGAAAACTTAGCTTTTTTTTCTCCATATCACAAGGAGATAGTGATGAATGGGGTTATTGGTAGGGTACCCAGATACAGTTCTGGTCTAGGTGCCCTGGAGTGGAATTGCAGAGCTCCAGTTTCCAGCAGTGAGAGGGCTGTACCCAGGGCTGCTGTCTGGGCTGGGGTCTGGGCTAACCCTTCTAATTCAGATCCAAAGTGTTGTAATCCACCTTGATTATTGTTAGAGTGAATAAGATTAGAGCAAGGGGTGATGGCTTTAAACTGGAAGGGGAGAACAAAGTGTAATGGCTTGAATTTGGAAGGGGACATGGACAGATTACGTGTTAGGATGGAATTCTTGACTGTTAGGTTGGTGAGCTTCTGGCACAGGTTGCCCAGAGAAGCTGTGGCTGTGCCATCCCTGGAATTGTTTAAGGCCAGGTTGAATGGGGTTTGGAGCAGCCTGGTCTAGTGGAAAGTGTCTCTGCCTGTGGCAAGATAGATTGAAATTAGATGATATAAGGTCCCTTCCAACCCAAACCATTCTGTGGTTCTATGAGAAGTTTCAGAATTTGTAAATGGGGTTTCTTTTGGACAAAGCATACACTGCAGGAGTATAGCTATGCTTTTTTCAGTGCAAGATATCACTAGGAAGCAACTCCTCCCTCTAAACACACATGGCGTGGACATTGCACCTGAGCACCAGCTGTTTTGTCCTACGAATTTTCTCTTGTTGTAGTTCTGCCAAGAGGATCATTGCCCAGGGATCTCAGGTTTGCTGCTTCCTCATCTGTATGGGTAGAAGCTGCTACCACCACTGAAGTGGGTGATGGTGAGCTAACAAGTTTAGGAGCCTTGATCCAGAGCTAAATTCTTTCAGGTTATTGATTGAATTTTTAGAAGTCTTAAAGGTCAGGGGAAAATGAGAAGAACTGTTTCCCCCCCCAGCCTATGATCTGGATTGTTGACTGTGTTCACAATTCAATGTAGTTCATTTTGATGCAGCCAAGTCAAAAGTAATGCTGCTGGGCAGAAGAAGACACATAATATTAAACCTGAAAGACTGTATTCAGGCAAGCAGTGGTGCAGAAAAGAGGCTGAGCATTGTGGCTTGCTTATCATGAGTATCTTAATATGAATTTCTGGTACACTGCACTGTTCAAAGAAGTGAATGTCGAAAAATTAATCCGACAACATGTCGGAAAAAAGAAGGAGATGGTCTGGCTTTTATATATACCCCAATGCACTTGTGCACAGGTGGGAGGTCAAAGGAAGGAAGCAAAAATAATCACAGGATTAAAAACAAACAGAGAAACCAACAACTGCCTGGGTTTAGGAGCTTTGTTTTTCCATTTAACAACACAGAGGTTGAGAGTTGTCATGTCTGTATAAAAATACCTATCTATAGATAGACACATACTGCATATGCAAATATATATACAGGTGTAAAAGAGATCTGGTGGTTTAACAAGAACCAACAGGGTATCAGGCAGATTGAGCCTTGAGTTCAGAAGCAGTGCTGTAGTTAAATTAGTAGTGAAACTTAAAGAGACGAGAGCTGGTGGAACAGTTTATAACATTTTAAGATAAAATTGGATACTACGTTTTGTAAGATGTTCTTTAGTCAAACTTAGGGGAGCAATTCAGCAGATTTTATAGAGAGATTATAGCTGAGAAAATGCAGTAGTTGCTTCAGGCTCTAGAATATGCAAATCTATAAACAATATTAAAAAACTCCACATATGCAGATATGTTTCAGAAGGACAAGTCCAGTGTCTTTTCCAGGGGCCAGTGTTGTCTCCAGGTTAGCATGGCTTCATGTTATGACTTAATTGCATTTTATTGCTTCTCTATGTTGTTATTATGCACAGCAGTTTAAACATTGTGAGCAGAGATACTGGATTTCAATTTTATATGTACATGGGGTTTATTTGGATGATTCCACGTATTTTAATTGAAGAACAGGTGTTCCCTGTAAGCTAAATGGGTATCCACTTACCCTGGTTTTATATAGAGAATATATTAAACTTTACAGTGTGTGTATTTGTTTTCATTTCAGCTTTCATTCAGGAAGACTATTACTGATAAAAATCTTTGTTTCAAACAGCACAGAGTTGAATTGCTCAGCTGCAATTCAATTTGTGAAGTGTTTCTGTTACAGCATTGTCACTTTTATAGGACTCCAGTGAGAGGCAAAGAGAGGACTTCTCAAAACATGAATTTTGACTTCAGACTTGAGCCTCTTACTACCTTCTTTTCTAAAAGTTATTTCAAATATAAATGTGGTGGTAAAGCTTTCTTGAAAGCTTTTTTATCTGTATATTCATAATTTTGTAGTTCTACATTGCCAGGCACCAGCCATCAGATCTGTTCAGAAATTGCAGCTCTCTCTGAGTGGGGGTTCAGAGCAGCCTTCCCTGTCTTGTTTGTTTTTAACAAATTGACCCTGACTTGTAATTGCCTGGGAGAGATTTTGTCTTGCTTCTGGTTGGAGTTAGATTAGATCTTAAGAAGAAATTCTTTATTAAGAGGGCAGGTGAAGCACTGGCACAGGTTGCCCAAAGAAGTTTTGATTGCCTTATCTCTGGAAGTGTTCAAAGCCAGGCTGGATGGGGCTTGGAGCAGCCTGGTGTGGTGGGTAGCATCCCTGTCCATGGTAGGGCATTGGAAGATTGGAGATGATCTTTAAGGTCCCTTCCAACCCAAACCACTCCATGATTCTGTGAGTTATGCTTGACTGACACACTGACACAGCGATCAGGGGTTTCTGTGCATCTCCAGTCTAGAAATCTGTCATTTCAACATTTCCAGTTTGATCTTGGATGTTTTCAATTCAGTGCAAGTGAGTAGATTTAACTGCTTGTTTAGTTGGTTTCTGGCAATTGTGTGTTCAGATTCTGCGTGATGGAGGAGCTGTGGTGGACTTGGCACACCCGGTTTGGTGTGTGCTTCTGGAAGGTGCGGCCATGGAGAAGAGGTTGCAGGTGTTTTTGAGGCCAGAGAGGGGACATCTGTCTTGATGCAACTTTCTAGAATATTAGAGTTCTGGTTTGCCTTCCAAAAATATCATCTGGGCTTGGAGACGTTCCTAATCAGTGGCAGATGGAAGTCAGTATTGATCCATAGTCATTTGTGTTGGCTTTGGGAGAGGAATCGCTGGGGGTTGTGTATGCAGGCTGGTAGGGATGTCCTCTGGCTTGATGATCCAAGAGAGGTCAGGAGAGAAATGATTCAGCTCTCCATCTGAAGGAATTTTGGCATGCTGCTTGGGCCCAGGGATAAATGCTAAATAGCTGCCTTATGCCTATCTGAGAAAGAATCTTTCCAAATCCAATGTAGTGTGTTCTTGTCTTAGTGTGGTGGCTGTCAGGGTCTCCAATGTACAGCTGGGCAGTTCATGCATGGAAGGACTTGTTGCCTTCATTTCTCCCTTAGAGGCTTATAAACATCAACCACCCAGAGGCTACTGATTTAGATAAGCAGGCTATAAATTGACACTGCATGTAAATGAGCTATCGTGCTGTGTTGTGGTGATTAATGTAACTGTAATGGCGCACATTATCTCCTAAAGTTATGATAACCTGGGGAAATCACTTAAAGATAACCTGTTCTGTCTGTTCTCCTCAGGAGAATATCTGCATTTTGGCTCCACATAGCTTATCTTTACTCCTAATGCAAAACAGAAAATTAAAGAGAGTAAACTGCATACTAGGACCATATTCTAGCTTGCAGTGCGTTTACCCCTGCATGTTAATATTCTTATGCAAAAAACCTTGCTTTTAAGTTGCCTTGAGACTGGCATTTTTTAATAAGCACTCTCCAGAAATCATATTCATGTTGTCCCAAGCTCAAGATCCAGGTGTCAGTGCTGGCACGTAACTAATTGTTGCTGAACCTCTCATACTTCTGTCATGCTGGTAAGGCCCTGGCACTAACTGCATGAAGCTTGGTTGGAATTAATTTGAGTCTTACAGGAATTTGTCTTTGTTTAGCTTTTCATTCTGAAAGTATGTACTTTTCCTTGCAGGTTTTGCTTGTGCCATAATTCAGTATTTGTTCCAGTTTCTAAACAAAACAGCTGATGAGTGATCTGTAGGTACAAGTTTTAATAATACATGTATAGTTAAATTTGCAGAAAATTTCCTTTCTTGTTTCAAATGAAATTTAAAGCAGAAAAGAAAAAAAGCTGCCTTTGATTTTCTTAGTTTCTTATTTTGATCCAAATCCTGAGAGAGCTGTGATTTTTGACTGTGAAGCATTAACAAAAAATGCTTCAGTAAGTATTTTAGAACCCCAGATGTTTGGATTCAAGGTACATTTCCCATTTTTTACTTGGGCATCCTTTGGGCTGTCTACCCTCTTTTGTGTTCTACCATAGAAACACTGTGTTGCTAATTTTGATCACTGTCCTCTCCCTGCATTTTCTTATCATGGATAGTGGAAGGAGGAGCTCAGGAATCCTTGAGGAAAGACAAACTGTAACATGTGTGTATTCCTGGAATAGTTATTTGACCTCTCATGAGATTAGAAATGTCTTTTCATGAAGGGGCTCTTGAGAGAAGTGAATGAGTTTGGGGGGAGGCTGGAGAAAGGAGAGAAAGCTCTCCTAATGAATGCTGGCAGTCACTCAGCTGGTGTGAGTGCAGGGCGGGAGGAGTTCAGTCCCCAGCAGCACGGGTTGGAGTAAGTGCTGTGTCTCTGCAGGCTGAAAGCAATGCTGAGCTTTACGGAGTGGGGCTTCTGTAGAGCCTGCAGGACTGCAACTGCAGTGGCACACACCCTCTTGTGGCAGGAAGGGACAAGTCCCAGCACAAACCAGTGTGGCCTCTTGTTCTCTGTGCTCACTGGTTTGCCTTGCTCACTCTTGTGTGATCAGTGAACAGCCCTCACTCAGGTGGACTATGTGTGCTTTCCTGCACTTACCTCTTTCATCTTTCTGTTTATCCAGTGCCTGAATCTGTTCTGTTTGTCTTGCAAATTCTAAAACTTCACCCTATTTAAATCTGGTTTTATCAGTATTTGGATTGTATTTCACCTGTGGGCTTTGAAGTGCCCTTTTTCACTAAGTTACCAACATACTGAAAATATGCCTTACAGACTAAAACGTTTACAGGAGCAAAAAAGCTGGAAAAAGAAACAAGGATGCTGAAGAACATACTAGTTTTGTGTCTTAAATAGCTTAGTTTGTCTGAACTACTATGAAGGGGTCATGTATAGATTAGGGGATAACATGCTGCTTTTCCCAGCTGTTTGATTAACCAGCTTAGAGATGGGGTCAAATGCGCAGGAGCCGAGCGCGAGGAAGGCACATCATCACCTCCCAAGGCAGAGGGGCCCTATAGCATGTTTGCAGTTTATCAGATTTGCTCCATAATAAGCTGTACGCTCCATTCAGCACTCTAATTAACCCAGGAAAGCTCTCTGGCTCAGTCTTTGCTGATAGCATGAACCTCACAAAGCCAGGCAGTCTCACCAAAGTACCTCTAAATAAGATTAAGCAAGGCGAGCCAGCCATGAAATAAAATGTAGGCTAAGTGTCGAGCAAATACTATTATTTGCTTTCATTTAGTACCAAGTTCTGTACTTGGCATGAGGTGTCCAGGCATTTAATATGTGAGTAGCACTGGCAACTCCTAACAAGTGCTGACAGATGAGACCTTAATCATTAATGTTTCTCCGTACAGACAAAAATAACCAAGTGCTTTATGACAACATTTACAAATACAAGTTGATGGTATTTTTTACAACTCTTCAGCAGTCCTGGCTCCCACTGATGCCCACCAGGACAGGGAATTACATGTTGGTGGGCTCCTCTGGAACGTGGTGGCAGACTGGGTAATGCTGGGATATCAGAGGAAATGAGAAAAACCAAGGCTGGTGGCAGGTTTGTAAAGTGACAGGTTCCTTAGCCCTGTGCTGTTGCTAAAGATCCTTGTCAGACAGCAGGAAAAAGAAGTAGTGTTTAAGTGATGGAGGATAGAGCAGGTACAGACATACAGAGTCCTGAAATCTATTACCTGTTTGAAGAATGGATCTCATCCTCCTTTCTTTGCCTTTTCAGGTATCTTGCAATATCTTCAGAACTCTCCCACCTAGTGACAGCAATGAATTTGATCCAGAAGAAGATGAGCCCACCTTGGAGGCATCGTGGCCGCATTTACAGGTTTTTGATTATTTACCTCAGAAGAAATTCTTGTCATTGCTTAGAGTATCTTATAATTCTCTCAGCTTTTTTTTTTTTCTGTGAATCAGAACTAGTCTGTGAGACACTAAAATTTATTAATACTGTTCATGATTCTAATACAGTACCTACAGAGATGGGAGAGAACTTTGTGATACTTGGAAAATGTTAAAGCTTTCTTTAAAAATTATATTGATGGTGTCTCTCATATTCCTGTTTTCCCTCATTGGTTTAAAAATTATTTTGCTTTCCCAGCTGCTTTGATGCACAAGTATTTTTCATCAACTTCAGCAAGAGCACTGTGAGGATGACACTGCTGGCAGTTTTGCTTTATTGAGGGTGGTTAATATTCATATGAAAGTGCACAGGTGTTGGCAGCTGATCAGAAAAATGAATGAGAAGCTGCATCCCTATCTAAGTCCTCCTTCCTCTCCTCAAGGTTTGCTCCCAGGTGTTTGTAGCAGGATTCAAGGTCACTGAGTAGCATCTCTTCCTCTGAATTTCAGTTGTCAAAACAAGGGATTTTGAGAGCCCCATGTGGAATAACACTGCATCCAGGTCTGGAGTTACTAGCACAAGAAAATAGTGAACCTGTTGGAGTGGGTCCAGAGAGGAGAGTGCAAAGATGATCAGAGGGCTGGAGCACCTGTCCTATGAGCACAGGCTGAGAGAGCTGGGGTTATGCATCCTGCAGAAGAGAAGGCTCCAGGGAAACCTCATTGCAGCATTCCAGTAATGGAAAGGGAGCTTATAAAAAAGCAAAGGACAGTGACTTTTTACATGGTCAGATAGTGATAGGATGAGGAGAGATTCAGATTACACTTTATTGAGAAGTTCTTGACTTGAGGGAGTGGGGCCCTGGTACAAGTTGCCCAGAGAAGTTGTGGCTGCCCCATTCCTGGGGGTGTTGAAGGCCAGGTTGGATGGGGCCCTGGTTGGATGAGCAACCTGGTCTTGGGAAAGATGTCCCTACCCGTGGCAGGGGGGCTGAAATGAGGTGATCTTTAAGGTCCTTTTGCACCCAAACCATTCCATGGTTCTATGATTTTTGAATGAAGAATGTAAATTAAACTGGAGAAAGCATCATTGATCCTGATGCAGTACATTCCTTTATAGAAAATTTAGATGAAGATCCTGTGTGTTAGTCAGGATAATGACTCACACCACTGCTAAATTTACAAGAAGTTTGCTTGAGTAACAGTTTGTGGAGTTTGAGAATTTTTGTGAGCAAAGAAGCAAAATTGATCTCAGCCTGAAATGAGGATTTTTTTTTTTACAGTTGCATGCACAATCCTGTGAGTGGTTTGTTTCACTCTTTTGTGCTCTCTAGTTCAGAATCTGTTGAAATGTAGGTTCATCCCTCATTTATATTTAAATTTCAGAAAAAATAAGAATCTTCAAAGGCAGCTTTGAGGAGCTGTGCCTGCCTGGAAACAGCACATTCAGTGACACTGGTGCTGTAGTTCAAAAAGTCATTACTTGCATAGAAATGATGGAATTTCTTATCCAGTGGATGACTTACCATTGTTGAGAAGAAATTCACCAAAGTATTTGTGAAAAGTCGATGGAATTGATTTCCTGATGATTTAATGTTGGTGTTATGTAAGCTGTCACTTTTCCCACAACCCATTTCTAAACCTCTCTCCTGCTTTTTGATTTCCTATTGCTTCCTTTGAGAAGTCAGAGAACGCTGTTAAAAAGTACCAGCAGCAGTTTTGCAGCATATTGCTGTCATGGAAAAATTTAAAATGATTTAAAAATGTAATTTTTAAGCTTCCTTTCTCCTTTCAGTATCAATATTCATACTCACTAAAGACAAAAAGGAAAAAGTTTTCAATGGCTGCTCTTTATGAAAAGATTCTGCGAAGAGAATGGCTGGCTGGCAGCTCATTACCAGTGACAGATCAGAGCTGCTGTCTTAGGAGGCCACAGCAGTCTCTGTTTCACTTCACTTCCTTGTTCCCTGGTTTTTATACTCTTCTTTTTCTCCACTAAATGAAAAGTCTTGCTGTCCCACTGAAGACTTTAGGTAGAGATGGAATTGCATGAAAATAAGCAGATTTTCTCCAGCCCTGAGGCTAATCTTTACAGTGAGTTAGGAACTTGTGAATAAATTCTGGTTTGTATTCTTCTTCTGTGTTTCAAATTGTACTAGAACACTACCCTAAGCAGTTTGTAATTTAATTTAAATATTTCCAGACTGATTCACCAGCCCCTTCAGAATTGTAATGTCTGTATTTGATATGACTTCAGCAGTTCAGAGGGCAGTTTAAAAGTGCTTCCCAATTACTCTAGGAAGCTTTACAAGATGATAACAAGCGTTACAAGATGGCAGTGGATGTTCTTGGTGATAAAATATCTTTGACTGGAGTTAAATAAGCAAAGGCGGCTTAAAAATTCATGTAATTAATTTTAACTAAAAGGTGGCAGTTCGATAAAGGAGAAAAATATTTTCTGTTATATTAACCCATTGTACTCAGGGAAAAACAAACATTTAATCTTCTAACAAAATAATTTAGGGAAATACTAAAAATATAAAGAATAATCAAGTCATAAACTAACCCTGTGTTTTGTTTAATTTTTTTTTCAGCTTGTATATGAGTTTTTCATACGATTTTTGGAAAGCCAAGAATTTCAGCCCAGCATTGCCAAAAAGTACATAGATCAAAAATTTGTATTGCAGGTAAGCTACTGTGTTTTCTTTAAGGCTTAGTGTCGCTATCAGGGGAAAACAAAAAATCCTGTACAAAGATTTTGTTTAGAATTTGAAAGTGTAACTTCGTTTGCAACAGAAAAAGGCTAAACCAGCATCTACTATGAATATTTTCAATCTATGGAGGTAGTGGAAAAAGGTGTGTGTGTGTTTATATGTCAGTCTCTGTTGCTATAGATACATAAAATAGATGGTTTGGATCCAGTTTTGATACCTCAATCAAAATATTTGACTTACTGGTTTTGAGAGGGAGCTGAAACAGCAACTTGAAAAATGAAAAGTTTGCTACCAAGTAGTCTCAAAATGCTGTTCAGTCTGTCTAGAGAGACTACTTAAACACCAGTTAATGTGTCTTAATATTCTTTATACATACAGAGGGGGTTGAAGGAAGTTGTTTTTTAGGATAAGCCACATACACATCATCTTTTGTGTTCAGATCTGAGAACAGACCTGTTTTGGGTTTTCTTTTCCCCTTACAAGTTTTTGTATAACTGCAGAGTCAGAAAAAACTTTGCGCTTGATGCTGTCTGTAGTTTGCTTTTGAAATCAAGGGAATTTAGAAAGATTCCTGCTTAGTTGGAAAAGGGAGTTCCTTGCAGGCTGACACTTGAATGAAAACCAAACTAGAGCTGGCAGGAGATACTCAGCATTTCTGAGGACCTTTCTCTTGCCTCTTATCACTCATGGAGATTTTATTTTCCGCTGTAATGCTCAGGCTATAAAAGTTATGCTTTTACTGTTTGTGTATGCTGTTGGGAGAAAGAATACCTGAAAAATGTAGTGAAAAGAGCAATTTCTGTCCTTAATTTCAAAATTTCAAAGTGGGGAATTCAGTTTGCTTCTCGATGCCACAAGACCTTCTTCATCCTACGAAAGCAATAGGATACACTTACATTTTTATTTTATCCATCTCCTAAACACAAGAGCATTTTTCATCTGGATCAAACCTCTGGTGGTTTCTTTTTTGTTCATCTCAGTACTGATTTGAGAAGGAGGTGCACCAATGTGTTCATCCAGTACCTGCTGGAGATAAAAGAATATGCATGATAAATCACTCCTGACAGGTTTTTCCAGGCTCATTTTAGTTTGATTAGATAGAGCAGGATTGCATTAGGATGAATGCATGTGCTCTCCTACAAAATCTAGTAAGAATAATTCTCAGATGCTCCCATTCTGTGCTGCTGAACTTGGTCATGACTGGCAACATCCCACTCACACCCTTTTAAGACATTCATAACTGTTGATTTGGCACAGGAGAATGGGTCTAAACCAAGGATTTTAGTTGGGTTTGTTCGTTTGTTTGTTTTTTAAATCCTGGTAATTTCCATTAAATCTACTAAATGGAAGAGTAGTATCTACTTAAAGAGGGGAATAGGAGATTTTAAAACCTATGTATCAGAAAACATGCTATGACAATTATGAGGTCAAAGGAGTTCTAAGGATTCCTATGTTCTTGCCATGTGGTTTGGTGATGCACATTTTTATATTGTTGTGCACAGTGTGTCAATTTAAAATTCACATTTTTCTGTAAAAAGTTCTATTCAACCATATATATGTATATATGTATATACACAAGCAAGTAGATGTATTTCCATGTGTGTAAATACTTTTTGGTGAACTGTAGGAACTGGAGTATCCTTCCTATTGTGTTTGTTGTACGTCAGGAGTAACTCCTGAGGATCTGCAACTGAGATCCCTTACACAGGAAAGCAATTGGAGACTTAAGAACATTAAGCATTGTGGTGTCTTGTGACACTGACCTAATAAGTGGGACATTTGGAGTGTTTGGAATCAGCTTTTTCTCAAAATTAATTTTTCAAAATTTTTAAAAAAAATTAATGAAGTGTTCTTGGCAGTAAGGATGCCTGATGAAAAAAATATATTAAAAAGTTAGGTTTTTAATGGACTTTTTCCAAACTTTTTGCTTGTTCACTTGCTTTTTTAAGTATAGCTGTGTTTCTGGCTTTCAGCTGTATGTTTTAGTAGAATATTGTATTTACCAGTGTAGCTGTTCATTTCTAAAGCCTGCTTATGTACAGTTTGAAATGGTTGGCAGTGGTTGCTAAGAGACATACTATTCAAATATATCCACAAGTCTCTGTGTTATGTAGGTTGCTATTTTGGAAAATTAATTTCCCTTTTCTCTGTATGTTTAGAATAGTCAACATAAATTATGGAAGTCTTGCAGCTTATCCATAAAAATAAGACTTTATTGTTGAAACTTGATAACAGATTGGACATAGCAAAATAATTGTCTTATTTATTTATTTTATTTTTAAATGAGAGACTGAGTTTTAGTTTTGCAGTGTTTCCAGTGAGGGTCTGCCTTAAGAGAACTGGAAATAAAAATACTTTTCAATCCAGTAAGATGGAAAACATAAATGCTTCCAGCTGTTTGATGTCTTAGGCTGAAATGTGCTATTTGGGGAAGGATGAGGTGACTATTTATTTATTTAAATCTAGAACTAATTGAACAAAGCAATGTGTTTATAACCTCTGGAGGGCAGCTGACAAACCTCATACTTCTCTCATGAGATTCCCACCACAGATTCTTACTGCAAGGAAAACACAGTGAGGTCTCATTGCAAGCTGCAGAAATGCTCAAAACAATGAGGAAGAATGTGTGCATCAGTCCTAGACCTGGATGTTAGGAAGCAAAATCCCAGACAGCCTAATAACTCTTAATCAAAATTTTTCCTATCTTTTTTCACCACCTCAAAGTTGTGTAGCAGTTTAACAGAGATCAGGTGTAGCATGCGTACACTGACATATCTACTTGCAATAGGTATTTATAATTTATCTGTTTGTGAATCTAGAGATAATTTTGTTTTCTGCCACTCCTGTAATGATTTTCTGACAGCATCTTACCCATTAGTGAGACCTGTTTGACAAACTGTCTTTATTTTTCTTGCAAGACAGGTAGTGGTTGACAAGTACTTTCTTTTTCATGCAAGACAGATACTGGTTGCTTATGATGACTAAAAATTACCTGAAATTCTCTGTTTTCTGCACATTTGTGGCAGCTGGTTGTGCTTTTTGCTTTTAAGTAAAGTTTACCTCTGAATTCATTCCAAACATCCACCAGAATAGCCAGTGTTGTGGTGTCACAAAAAAATGAAGAAAGTGGCTAAGGGAAAGCTCATACTTTTGTAGCAGAGGATTTAAGGGGAACAAAACAAAGATCTGCAGGTGATATTCCTGCTGCTTATTTCATGCAGCTGCAGGTGTCAGTGTTTGGGATATATTTTGTACAATACCAGGCACTAAAACACCTCCTCTCGTGACTGAATCTCACATAATCATTTTGCTGTTTGTTTAAGAGCTACTTAGTAAATGTGGGTTTTCTGTTGTTGGCTTTTTTTTTTTCCTTTGTTCATTGTTTTGGTTTTTTAATTTACATTGATAATGAAATCATCATTTTGTTCCAAGTGAAGGATTAATTCTCTCTGATGCTTTTGATTTGTGGCAATTGGTGGAGATCCTGTAACGGCAGATCCAGTGCTGGCATGGACCTCCCTTTTGAGTCTTTCCACAGCATGAAGGCCATGCAATCACTGGGAAGGCTTAAGAGCTCATCATATAAATTACAAGCAATTAGAAAAATGTGACCTTGAGACAATGTTGTGAGAACAAAATATTAGAGCAAATGAGGATCTTCTGGTTCTGCAGAGTCAGGGAATGGTGGATGGTAAAAGGCAAACTGTCTTATCCTATTTATTTTTGGGGAGAAGGAAGGCCACATTTTGGAGCTAGTTAATCACCAATTTATTATTCTGAGTTTTGTGATGTTGTACTGAGATTCCAGCAGATTTTTTTTAATACTGTGTATCTACTGCCTGGATACCATGGATGTCACATTCTTTCACTCATGTGTTTTCATGAATTCAGTTTCATACAGAAGCCTGTGTGTCCTGCTTGTCAAATGTCTCCTGTTTCAGCTCTCTTTTTCCTTTAAACACAGCTGTTGGAGCTGTTTGACAGCGAAGACCCTCGAGAACGAGACTACCTAAAAACAGTCTTGCACAGAATTTATGGCAAGTTCCTGGGTCTTAGAGCATTTATCCGAAAACAGATTAATAATATTTTTCTACGGTAAGTTGTGGAAGAAGGTGCTTTTCACTGGTGAACGCTTTAGGAAACTGATCTATTGCTTATATTTAACTTTTCTTTTTTTAGATTTGTTTATGAAACTGAACACTTCAATGGCGTAGCTGAACTGTTGGAAATTTTAGGAAGGTAAATGAGTCTTTTTTTATTATCTAACTCAGACTTCCCTTGTGGACATGTCAGGATAGTGTCAGATTCGGAAAAAGTATTATGGTAATCCCTGATTCTGCAAACAGATGTGAACACATGCTCATCTTTAAGCCCATGTGCAAATCTCTCTGACATCTTTGCCAAGAATATATAACTACATGCAAGTTACAGCCATAGTGTTGGATTGATTTTATGTGTATGAGTCCATTAAATGCTTCACATTTCACCCTTACATGCTGGAGGATTATTTTCTTCTGAATTATGAGTGAATGTTTGGAGTGACTCTAATTTTGCTAGTTTAATTACTCAAGACCACCTTGATTACATGAATTTACAGACAGGGTCTTATCTCTTTGGCAATAGGTTTGTGCAGCTGTTTATGGGATCATTCCTAATGGGAGCTGGATTGCTACCTAGATTTGTAGTGCTCTGCTAATATAAAGCAGGACCAAAGTCAGCACCTGTTTACAAGGGCTATTTGTAAACAGATGCTGACTGCTAAATATATTTTAATCTAGAAAGTGCTTGTTCAGACCTCAGTATTGCTCTCTTTGATGATGACACTAACAAATATTTCTTTTCTAATTTCCAGTATTATCAATGGTTTTGCTTTACCTCTCAAGGCAGAGCATAAACAGTTTTTGGTGAAGGTGCTGATCCCTTTACACACTGTCAGGAGTTTATCACTCTTCCATGCACAGGTAGAAATCACGAAAATATTTTCTGTTCAGTAAGAATTATATGTATATTTTTAAGGTTGCTTTGTAAATTTAATTACATGTGCATAAAAAGTAGGGGGAAATTCTAAATGTGGAAAAAAATACAATAGTTTTTTTCCAAATTAATTCAGTGTCCTTTGTATGATAAATATCTAGCTTCAGTTCTGATTAGATAATTAAAAGCTTGACATACATCTGTAATATTTTGGAAATTTTATTTAGTAGTTAAGCTCTCTCTCTAGGTTTTCCTCTCTGCTCTGATCTCATTCTCACAAGTTTGCCTTTCCCCTTCTATCTCCCAAGAGGATGTTTGGGTTTCCTTAGTCTTGTGCTGTCAAGGCTCTTCTTTGCCCTGGCAGCCTTCTGAATACTAATACCCACATTTTTTTCATTTAATATTCTCCCTCACAGATTCCTTAATACTGCATTTATGCTCTCATACATCTTTTTATACCTCCGGCTTACATGATGTAATTTTCCCTCTGATAACTGCTACCTGTTGCCTTTCTCTCTGATTTTCAGATAGTGCAGCATTTCTTATGGTGATAAAGCTCTGCTTTCTAAGTGTGTTATTCCAGGTTTTAGCTGTGTCGACTCATCTTGCCAGAATTTTTATGACTTTGCTGTATAAAATTAGTAAAAGGACACCTTTTAATAGAGTGGCAGAAGCTTCAAAACATTGCTTGTATGACTGTATTTGGAATTCCAAGTTGTTCTGATTTTTATTTCATGTGCTTTTTTGTCACTTTCATTGTTCTTGTGAAGTGTCCTCTTCTTTCTTATAAACTGAAACGTGAATGGATTTGCACAGTGCAAACTGTGCATCTCAGTCTAAAATTGGATGTAGTTTGAGAGAGCTGAATACAATCTTGCCTTAAGTGTCTCTTTTTTAAAAAATTGAGGTTTTGTGGTTTCTTTGTAGAAATATTCTAATTTTGTTTTTGTAAATTCTTACCTCTTCACAGCTGGCGTATTGCATAGTACAGTTTCTGGAGAAAGACCCCTCACTCACAGAACCAGTAAGTATTTCTTTTGTATTTCTTTTTTTTCCACTATGAATGGTTTACCCTGTAGAGAGAAAATTAAAAAATCTAACATCTTTTTCCTTCTAATTTAGGTCATTAGAGGTTTAATGAAATTCTGGCCAAAAACCTGCAGTCAGAAAGAGGTGAGTGATATGCTAGTATATATTAAAAAAAAAAAAAAAAGTTATTTTGCTCTAAAACATAATTAAGCAGGGAATCTTTAAATAATTTATTGTTGCTAGCACATGCTGTGGTGAATCCTGGTATTGTTTCTTGTGTGAATGATTTTTCAGTACTTTAGTTCTAGTTTTTGGAACAGTTTTGACTGTGAAAAATTTGATGAACTGTGGTTTCTATTCACAAAATAAGTCCTGGTGCTTCTGCAGAGAATCTTTTAGAAAGGAGAAAATAAACATAGTTGAGGATAGGTTGGAAAACTCTTGTTAGATTTGGAGTTGTTTAAATATCAAGGCAGTATTTTTCCAGTGAGGATGAAAGATACTTTATGTGGTGTTTACCTACTAGACATGTAAAAGATGCACTTAAACATGTGCATTTTTGTTTCAGATGCAAATCAAAGTTTCCCCAGTGAGGTTTTGTGAAACAGCAAAACTGTTATTTTGAATATTGCTCTCAAAAATGAGGTATAATTAGGAGAATCTCCTTAGTTATACTAAAGTTTAAGCCTTGGTTGTTCAGATCTTTGTAGGAGACAAGGTTTTCAGCATGGATGTATATAGTGATGCAATTGTGAATTTCATTCAAAATACTTTAAATGCAGCACTTGAAGAAGAAACTTGTCCTTGTTTTAACAGACTGAGTCCAAAAGCTGCAAATGGTAGAACTGATGACATTTTTTGAATGAGGGTCTTACTGAGCTGTTGAAGTTTGCATTTCTTCCTGAAGCAGTAGAATTTGAAAGTTACCAACATTCTGCAGAACAAGATGATTTGGAGGTTTTCATATTCAATGCTTTCCTTTTTGTCTTTAGGTCATGTTCTTAGGAGAGCTGGAGGAAATCTTGGATGTAATTGAACCATCCCAATTTGTCAAAATCCAGGAACCCTTGTTTAAACAAATTGCCAAGTGTGTCTCTAGCCCTCATTTTCAGGTCAGTGGTAGAGATTATTGTTTGTATAAGAATGTATAGTTTCAGTTTCAAACATAACTCCCCCCAAATGTAAACATTACTTTGTTATGTTTTTAAATACTTGTCTTCTGTGGAAGAGGATATGTTGGGGTGGAAGGTTAGGTCAGAGCTCCATTAATAACTTGTTAAAGGTGTCTGGGGTTACAGCACAGAACTTGTCCTTCTGAGCCCCCCTCCAATCCTTAACCTGTGTCCAAGCACACTTTGAGCTCTTGTCACTGTGGGTGACAGGTGCTGGCCCTACAGACCATGGAGGATGGATTTGCTTCCTGGTTTGGTGCAGTGTTGTGCAGTTCTTGTTTTCTGACTTCTTTCCTTCTAACCATGTAACCACATGTCTGGTTAGAGGTGACACGAACTGTAGCCTATTTTAATCACATTGTATAATGGGAGGAAGGGGAGTGAATGGGATGTAAATGGATGTGTGAAGAGGATATAGAGTTCATGGCCTGTAGTGTCTCCATATTAAACCTGGTGATCTGTCCTGGCACAAAGACAGATGTGACTTTTCAGCTCTTCTTGGACTACATGTTTTTTTTAAATCATATTTCAGATGAGCACCCTCCTTCCTAGCCCCCAGCTCCTCTCCAGGGTAGTTACTGTCCTTGGTACCTTCCCCACACTTAAGATTTCTCCTCTCTTATCCAGCCCAGCTACTGAGCCTTCCCTGTCTCCTTCCTCTGGTATCCCAGCACTGCTGGGTTTGTTCCAGCTGCACTATTCCTGATTTTGAGGGAAAGGGTGATGGGAAGTCTCTCTCTCTGCTCTTCCTTCCCCTCCTGAGCTGTAGCACTTATGCTATGTCTGTACCCAGTCTTCAGTGAGCAGTAACACATTGCTCAGGAAATAGAGAGTGGGTGCTGTGGGATCAGAACTACAGGATAGAAAGTTAATTCCATCAATGCATGTTATGCTTCTGATTTGAATTTAATTCCAAAACTGATGACTCCTGTTAGCTCATCTTTGTGGAGTTTCTCTGTGAATTGTTTTTTCCTTCAGAAAATCATAAAATTACAGGTGTCTGAATTCCTATTAATATTTTATTTCTTTGACTCCAAGGTGGCTGAAAGAGCGCTGTATTATTGGAATAATGAATACATCATGAGTTTGATAGAGGAGAACTCAAATGTTATACTTCCCATCATGTTTTCCAGCCTTTACAGGATTTCTAAAGAGCACTGGAATCCGTAAGTTTGTGCATTTACGCTTTATCTTACCATTTGACATCCCACTGATAAACTTAGGGGGAATGTCTGCTGAAAGACATGTGAATGGGAGAGATGCAGACTCAAAGCTGCTCTGAGCAAGTGCAACTCTGTTAATGCCAGTACATATTAGTCTGCACTTGAGCTTGTCTCAGTGTTTTTAATTAACTGGTATGTGTACAAAAATCACTACCCTGTGGGATAAAAATAGACCTCCTCACAAGCTGGAAAAAAGAAGAAATTAAATGTTACATTAATATTGAAGGAAAAATGTTGCTCATCAAGTGTTTCTCCTACGCAGTTTTTTTTACAAATGGGTTGGCTCTTAAGCCTGATTTTAAATTGTCTCGAAGAATATCACTTGGCATTAATAAAGCTTTGTGGCTGTATCATCAGCTGAAACCTCTGGGAGACTTTTGGTGTTGAAATTTTTGTAAAACGTCAATGAAACATACAGACAATATATTCTTTGGTTGGGTTGTTTTTTCTAAATAAATTTAAATACAGCTGGTCTCTATGGCGATAATTGAGCAGTTATTTTATATTGATATCATGATAATTGGGCAATTTTATTTTAAACTGAATGACCTATAAAAAGTGTTTTCATGAAAAATTCTATTACAGTTAGAGGACATATATCCTATATTTTAGTTGGAAAGTTTTCCTAAGTCAAGATGATCAGCATTTAGTAAAACCAATATTTTTAATGAGCTGTGCTATGTGCAGGTCCCAGTTCCTTTGACACCTTACTATAAAATGTTTCATCTTTTCAAATATTGGTCTTTTTGTTCAGTACCTAGTCAAACTCTGAAGTTTATGTGCTTGCATGACAAATCTAATGCTGCTGGAAAGCCTCTGTAACTTAACACTGGTCAGAAAAGGACACTTCCATGGCACAGCACTCCAGTACCAGTCTCCAACCTTTTATATTATGCACTGGGATCCTGCTGGTAATGAGAATATTCCAGTATCCCAGTTCACTGAGTTTTCATACCCATAGAAATTTTGTTACATGAGCCAGGTAAAGACACATCTAAAATAAAGGAGATATTTTAAGAATTTTTGGATTTATAAGACAATTTTTCATGTAGGCAACAAAAACGAAAGTTTATTTGAAGAGATGAGAGAGACAGGGCAGTGTGGGAAATGGCACATAGTTTGTGTGCTCTAAGGATTAGCTCCAAAGGTTCCTGGCACTTGTACTGTTGACTCACTGCCTCCTGGCTGAAGAGCTGCTTCTTAAGCAGCCCTGGGTCTGAATATGACAGCCAGAGTAGTGGATCAGGAACTGTGAAAGGGAAAATGAATATGAACTCTATGAGCACAAGGAAATCACTCTTGAAATACAGCTTTGTATTTTGCATAGATGCACTGAATATTCAGCTTCATGGAAGAGTCATAAGGAAATATGAATCACTTTCATTTTGTGTTTAAATTCTGTTCCTTGTGCCAGCATTGATGATTTGAATCTCTGAAGTTGCATTCAGAATTGCTCCACAGCATGAGGGAAGAGACTGTAGTTATATGTAATAGCGTTCTGTTGTTGCCTTTTACCCTAGAGTTTTGGCCTGCTCTATTTCAGTAGTCAGCAGGGACATGAAAGCTGATTCTCACCTTTAAGTATGTAAATCAAAAGCAGTTTCACTGAAATCGAAGAATTTACATAACCATACTTGCAGGAACAGAATTGGTCACAGAAGGGCTGGGAAGAGAAGACACTTTTTATTTCACGTTTGATTTCACCTGAAACTAATGGATTCCTTTCTTCCTTCTTTTTCCATGTTTCACAGGGCAATTGTGGCTTTAGTGTACAATGTGTTGAAGGCATTTATGGAAATGAACAGCACCATGTTTGATGAGCTGACAGCCACTTACAAGTCAGATCGTCAGCGGTAACTTTTTAAAGCTCTTTTTTGTCAGCTGTGCACACGGCCTGCAGTTTAGCTCTCCCCTTACACTCAGGTGCAATTGCATAATCTCAGACATAATAGACACTGCACCATTTTTGCCCTTGCCTGCTTGTTAGGCTTCTCATTGCAGGTTGTGAGATGATGTGTGCAGGTTGTTCTTTTAGCCTTTAGTAAATACAGTATCCATTGCATTGCTTGGGAATACACATTCCTCATGCAATTCCTTTTTGACTCAGCATTCCAAAACACTTAAGTGTATCAAGATCTTCAATAATAAAAGGAAAACGAGGGTTTAAAGGTAGCACTTTGCTTAAAGACTTTTAAAAAAAAAAAAAAAAGTTACACAGAGATTTGGAAAGACACAGGAGAAAACCCCTAAGATTTGATTTTCCAAACTGCTGGTTGTAGGCTGCATGTGGTCTTAAAGCAAAGAGACATCTCTCAGCCTTTTTATTTCTTGTTTAGAGGTCCTGCTGTATCTGAGTCTTTCAGCAGGATCCATTCAATACACCATTCATAGAGGCATTAGTTCAACTCCAGTGTTAGCTTGTCTTTCTTCCTATTTTCCCTAATCTTTATTTCTCCATTACAATGCATCATCTCTTCTCAAAAGTTTCACCTTGTGCAAAGATTAGGTGAAAAAAATGAGGAAATTTCAGGAGCTTTGAACAGTTTGCAACTTCCTTTAAGTCATGCCTTGGCTGTGACTCAGGGTTCTCCCAAGCAATGCAAAGGGCACTGCATGTCAGCAGAGGTTTTTAGGGCAGTCCAACCATGGAAGTCTCTTGACTGTTGTAGTTTTTTTTCACTTGTGTGGCTGGAGTTACACTGACCTTTCATTCTCCTTTGTTTTGTAACCCAAAAAATCTGCATCTGTGTGGTTTCTTAACAAAAAAGGCAAAGAATCCTAGGAGTGATAATCTAATCCAGCTATTCATGGAGGCAGCTTGGTGACCTAAATCACTTTGTGTTGCACTTTGCCTCTTAAGATGAGAAATTCTGTTCTGAACAGGACCAGACACTGCAGTGCCTGGGTAATGGGGGAGGTTTAGTGGCTGAACTGCACAAAGAATTTATTTTGCACCTGCTGACTTTGTATTTCTTACCAAGGCTGGTGCTAATCATTTCACCATTTTTATTCCCTTCTTATAATTTTAAAATCTGAATGTATAAACCAGGGGTTTTACCTTAATGTTTTCAGAAAATCTTTGGCATCTTAATAAAACCACATTTCGAAAGGGTAGCTTTGATACCACTTAAAGCTTGAGGAGAAATATGTTGAATGTTAATGGCTGGGATAGGTCAAATAGGTAAGTTGGATGAGGTGATCATCCTCTAATGGACCTTTAGGTAAGCAGGCATGTATTTCCTAATGATTAGAAGATAATTATTGGTAAGTAGCCTGAAAACGTAAGGCTGTTTCACTTATTCCTGTATTTAATTTTAAATACTTTCCAGTAACAATAGGCTCTTTTTTTTCCCTTTTACTGTTCTTCAGGGATTTATCTGAAAGTTGTTTGTATTTTTTTATATGTTTAAAATCCTCTTGGGAAATTCCTCATTTCCAACAAATGAGCCAGATGTTGGTATGTTGACTGAATCAAAGTGTGTAGGAATGTTTCTAATCCCTTGAAATACTTCTCAGGACTTCTGTAATGTGACTGGCAGAGAATCTGTGTATCTGTCATTGTTAGATTTTCATTTCATCTAAACCTACAAGGTGATGTCATAGGACTTGAAAGCACTTTGTGCCTTGCAGTCTCGAGGAGATTTATTCACAGTAAGCTGTGGCAGAGACAGGAAATTTAGAAAGCAAACAATGCAGGTAAAGTAAATGTTAGGTTTGCTGTTTAATTTTCTCAAATCAGCCACTGAAGTCTGTTGTTAAAGCAAATGCTACATAGATCTTGCAGGAATTTGATGTGGAAAAAGAGTAACTCACTGAACAAAAGGCACATCTTGTAGGTTGAACTTTGCCTTGGTTGGTGCCTAAGCTATAGGGAGGCCAGCACTCAATGTAAGTAAAAACAGTGATTCTAAAAGAATCAGGGAATGCTTTCTAAAAAGCCACTGTGATTTATAAGATTATTTATATCTCGAATAAATAAATGTAAAAATAATTAAATGACTTAGTGCATAATGGAACTTTTTATAATCTTGACAAATTAGTTCTGTAATAAAATTCCAATGAATTTTTTAATTCCTCATTGCAAATTAGTGTCTGTGGACACTGTAATTTTCCTCAGCATAGGTTTTCATACTGCTTTGTTTAGTTAAATTTATGTAGGTAGTAAAGAAAAAAAAGAAAAAAAATGAAGAAAATCAAATACATGTTAGGAAAATTACAGTTTTGTTCGAGAAAATTGGTGCAGCTACCTAATGTCAACTATGTTTTTTTAACATAAATATTATACAGTCTTCTTTCCTGCTAACTCTTTGTTTTATTTCATCTGTCAGTGAGAAGAAGAAAGAGAAAGAGCGTGAAGAACTGTGGAAAAAACTGGAGGATTTGGAATTAAAGAGAGGTCTTAGACGTGATGGAATAATTCCAACTTAACAAAAAAACAAAACAGCATTATTAACCTGTGGAGTCACACATTTATGTAGTAGAAGATGGAGCAACAGTTTTCTGTATTGTGCAACTTTACAGTAGATTTCACATTTGTTTCATTATTACAACAGCACTGTATATACCTGTCTCTAAGTAAAGGAAAAAAATAAGGACTTTAATCCAAAGTTTGGACAACAGATGGACTTCTCAGAACTTTGCAAACATAATCATTGTTTTAACCCTTCTTTAAAACCAGTCTTCAAAGATCTGTTGATGAAAATTGCAATGTCAGATTCCATTGTCAGGACCTGTTCCTTATTTATCGTTAGCAGAGAGTATAATACAACTTTCAAATGTGAACAATCTTAAAATTTAGCTTGTCTTTCTGCTAAACTGTTATGTGTATTTATAGTAAAAGAGAAAAAAGACTGTCATTTCCTTATGAGTTTGTGTAACATCCTCCTTCTCTGGATAACTTTACTGTAATTTGACTTTCTTTTCCTTTTGCACATCTTCATAAGTTGAATGTCCATTCAGATCAGGGCCATGAAAAACATTGGTCCTGAATAAAAGTTTTGTTTACTGGTGTGAGCATTTTTTTAGTACCAGACTGTCTCTGGTGCTTCCTTAATTTGAACATTAGGAATTAAAAAACATGTAGGTGATGAACATAGTAGGAAAGGGAGCTTTGGATTCGTGCACCTATTTATTGCAAATCCAAATTAGTGTCCACAATCCTTGGAAAAAAGAAAAAAAGGGCAGTGGTAACACCCTGGACTTGAATACCTAACCAGTATTAGTGATACAGCATTGGGCACATGTACCAGGGTTGGTTCAGAAACACTTAATTGCTGAATTATTACAGTATGTTCTTATTGGACCATTTAGAAAGAATAAAGACACATGCTAAACAACACAAGCATGAAATTGATCTCCAGTGGTCATGGATCTAATTGGAAACTGAGTTGTGATAGCAGTTTGGACAGTTTGGAGTTGTTGCCTTACTTTTTAATATGTATTTATAAAGTGTTCCAGCAAAAGAGGATGTAGCCTCTAAGAAACATACTCTAGTGTTTTTGTGGTTCTAGTACTATTACTCATCACAGTACCAGCCCTATGGTCTTAGCTGGAAAGGATTCTGGATTATACACTTCTGCATTCTCATCTGGATGCTCATTCCTAACTACTGTATTTGTTACCAAAAGTGGTTCTACAAATGCTACTGAAAAGAAAAAATTCTGGAAATCCTAATGTTCTGAGTATTAATAATAAAGTTTAAAATGCTTTTATATCAAAGGTGCATTGTGACCAAATTGTTTAAAACAAAAGAGGAAAAAAAAATACAAAAACAAAGAAGAGGGCTGTATTATAAGTATACATTATTGGCTATCTGCTTTGTATTTGAAAGTGGAATCTTACATCTTTGGTAGGTGAAATGCTGATAAGACTTATGTACAGTATATATTTAGCTAATGCAGTTGCATTATTCTATACCGGAAGGTATGTGTTTCAGGATTTTTCTCCAGGATGCTTTTGAACTGTTATAGACATATGACAACAGTGAATTGATAATCCTAAACCATCAATCCAGCAAGTATTTACAGTATAAAAATGAATTGGTGTTCATGAGTCTTTGTGATAGTTGCAAACATGAATTTATGACCTGTTGCCATTGATAGAATACAGTATAAATACAAGCTTGTATATTTTTCTTCCTACCATTTAAATATACAGTAGAATTTGAAGTTTTCTTCTTTTCAGGCATGGAAAAAAGGTGAAAAAGAATTCCCTCCCAGACTACTGACTGTTTCAGGATTATCAGGTCACAGTTTGTACTCCTGGGTCTGCACACATAAATGTTGTAAACTCAAGGTATTGTAAGAACTTGACACTGTTAATTCTGGGAAAAAAAAAAAAAAAAAAGTGGAACTAGTCATACGCAACACCAAACACGACATGATTTTATGGGATTATTATGAACTTCTTTTAAGAACATTGACTGGGACGCAATGTAAATTAGGCAGTTACTGTCATAGTTGAAACATTTTATTTTAAAGTGCTGAAGCAAAGGTGCAAGCTGAAATACTGAAGATTAAATAAATTTATAACAAATCATGTCCCTTAGCCCATTTTTGACAGTCTTTTATTTCTGTTACCAAAAAAAAAGAAAAATACTTGCTAGTGTGATTTCTGTGTGAAATGATCATTTCACAGTACAAGAGGATGGACTCAAACTCATGCTCAAAGACTATGTTCCATTGTGAAAAACTGAGAAAGAATGGAGGAATAAAACTTCATGTTTTTCACCTGGTGGAGTAAAACACAACAATGTGAAATTAGAAAAAGCACCTTGTCCTGTACTTAGAGTTTAGGTGAGTGTTGTTTGTTCATAACTACTTTTGGTTTTGCCATGTCATTCTGCTATTGATCATACAAAACTGAGGAGAACCTGGCGGGTTGCAATATTTCATGGCCTCTGCCGCAGGGACAGCGGGGAGTGTCTGATGTTTATGGATGATTTGTCGTTTCTGAGAAGGAAGGTTCCTTTGAGGAGAAGGAGGAGATGATGTGCTGTTGTTCTGAAGTCACTTGACTCTAAAGGGTGGGTGATGCACCTGAAGAAGCACCTGCTGCCAGGATCCTGCCTGTGCCGCAGTCCCAGCGCCGTGTCCAGCCCCACAGGGCTCCCACTGCTCCCGCTGGAGCTGCAGGAGGAGGAAGAAGGAAGGCAGCCCATGGGCCCAAGTGTGATCAGTGCATCATAAATTACACTTTTGTTTGCTTCTTGAGTTCCACAAGCCACCTTTGTTTGTGTCAATGTTGTTCTTGACTGCTTGTCCAGCAGGCATTGGGTGGTCCTGCGTGTCCTGGGCCACATTGGTCTCGGGGGAAGGGTTTGAGCACTGTCTGCTCACACGAAGGAGCTGCGAGGGCATTGGGTCATGGGGATGTAACAACTATACAAGTAAAGTTCCTCTCATGCACTCTGAATTGACCACACGTTGCTCTCTTCATCTTGCACGTCTCCCTTACTATTTTCTGTTCATTGCTTTCGAGTGTTTTTTGTCTCTCTTCCAAAGGTTGGAATGCTTTAAATAAAAGTGTTCTAGTGCCATTGGAGCGTTTGCTAGCAGGGTTACAGTAAATTTAATCTTGGTTTTGTTAGCATAAGTAAAAGGGTTTAATTTATTTTTTTATCTGTTCTCATATGTGGAAAAAATGAGGGTGTCAGAGCCAAGAATCGCTTGAGTAAGAAATGCAGCAGCTGTACTTACATTATGTGTGCGTAAGTACAGCCTTAGGCTCTCTCCCTTGATGGAAAAGAAAATATATTAGGAGCTCTAAAAAGCTTTTTATTGTTTTGTGAGGAGTGGGAAAGATGAGATTTTTCTCCCTCCAAGTAAAACTGACATAACTTCCTTTTAGTTCTGTCTTTGAAAACAAAGATGCCCTTTTCTCTTAATTGTGTGAAGCCACTATCCCAAAGCAGTTGCCCTTAAAGAAGACAAAGGTGATGATGCTCAAGGTTGAAGAATGTTTTTATTTACCTGTAGCTTTTTAAATTTGGCTCACGTGCTTCCCTTAGCAGCTCTGGAGTGAGCCATGAATTACTTTTTTCCTAGTTGGTATGTGCAGCAGATTTTATGTAGCCCAGTGTTCCATTTTAAACTCAATGAAACAGCATCCTGAAACAGAATGGAACTACTTCTGGTTGAAAACTTTTATCCAAGTGTTGCTTCCCATCCACAGAAGCGTGTGCTTTTTATCACGACCTCTCTGAGTAAGAGTTTTTGTTACTTGGATCACCTGCTGTAAATATGTTGTATTCATAACCTCATGGAGCCATGAGGAGTTTTCAAATATAAATAGTACCGATACATTTCTTGTTGTTGTCCTATTTTTGATTGTAGTATAGCGAATGACCTGTCATGCTTTTTGTTTCAAGGTTAGCATTTAGATTCATAGATCTTAATATTTTAGCATTTCATTGTTTAAGCAGGAGAGGGCAGCAAAAGTTCATTTTTCCCCATAGGAATGCTCTGGTCCCATTACTGTTTTTAAACTTAGGTGCATCTAACTATCTGGGTAGGGGGGAAAAATGAAACTTTTTTATATATATTAAAAGGTGCATATGAAAATATATAGACTGGTCCAACCAGACTGTGAAAATGTCTTCTACTCTACATCCAAGTAATAATTAAAATATCTTCCACCTCTGGATAAAGTACAAGCAGGTCTTAAACTCTTGGATTCTAATGTCATTCTTTGGAAACAGTTTACTTTCTTAAAAATGGTATCAAAGAAACTCAAACTCAATGGTGCTCCCAGCTATAAATGTGTTATCTTCCTCTTTTGCACATGCTCAAGAGGCTCTGTACTGTGGGTGCATCCAAATAAAGAAGCAATGAAGTGTTTTCCAGGTGCTTGGCTTTTTTTTCCACCTCTTCCCATCTAAACCTCATGAGCCTTTTCAACAGTGAGCTTGCAGCAATCAGGTACCCATCTGCATGTATCCAGTGTGAGGACTTTTGTCTGGAGAAAAAAAACCAAAAACGAAGCAATGAGGTGGTAATTTAAGTTTCAGCCAGAATTACTGTAGTAAACACTCAGTTTTCATTAAGTTAATTTTTTTAAAGGTCCTTTGATGATGGTGCGTACCCTCACACAACCCCACCTTGTCAGGGAGGTCAGGAGCAGTGGATGCAGGAAAGAGGCATTAAAGCCACACAGTGTTCTTTGGGAACTCTCTGAGCCTTGCAGATGGCAGCTGGGGAAGGAATTTGCTCCTTTATGGCAGCATTCAGTGTTTCAGTCCTTGTGCTGTTGTGCCTTGCAGTTTGGAGGGGAAGAGAAAGGCTGGGCATGGTCATGTACATGGGGGAAACCCTCTGGAGAGAGCCAGGGATAGAGACTGGAAAGGGGCACTGCAGGGGAATGGCTTGAACAGCAGTGTAGGAGAGCTGGTTGCTTCAATAAAATGAGAAAATATTTATTGAACATCTGATTTTTAAATACTGCCTTTTTTATTATTTATTCCAATAGTCTAACCCTTAATTCTTTCCTTTCCCCCCCACCTCAATTTAATTTTAATCAGCTGGGTCTTGCCTGTCTTTGTTAGAAGATCTCATTATCACAAATCTCTTTAAATACTTGTAAGACAATATTCAGAGTGCCTAACCACTTCATGTGTCTCTACTTATTGCAAGGCAAGTATTTTCTAAAGAAGTTTAAAAAAAATAGAACATGCAGTAAGTTGGCCTCCAGGGTAGGATTTGTCTTCTTAACTTGCAAGTTAGAAATCGACCTTTACAGGATTGGAATTAAAAACTTAAATTAGTTTCCTACTTTCAGTTATGATAATTGCTTTGCTAATTTCTCATTTTGGTCTTTCCTTCTCAGGGATGTTTTGGTTTCTCATACAGCAGCAGAGTGTCTGGTTTATCTTACAATAAGTTTGGACCTCAGATCACAAGTGTGTAGCCTACAAAAGTAGTTTTGTGTGCAGGTGAAGGCTGTTCCCAAGGCTGCCTTTTTTATTACATATATAATAATACACTATTTTATAATTGGTGCCTCAGTGTACCCTGAAGGAATAGCTTGAGAGCTAACTGGACACTGATACAAGGTCTCGAATTCTGATCTGTGGTTTTAAAGATTACACACTGGAGCTGAAGCAAATATCCTGAATTTGTTAGTAAGTACCTTGAAAGCAAGCGTGCTTAACCCACTGTGAGCAGTGACCACAGGCTCTTCTCGGAGTTTCCATGACATGAGAAATGCTCATAGAAAAACTTTATCTTGCTCTATTTTTATGTTTGGTTGGTTTTGTTTCCCCCTCTGTCCATCTTGTGTATTCAGTATTATCCCCCCTTGAAGGTGTGAGAGGTCGTGGGTCACTCTGTAAGGATGGAAAGCTTGAGATGCAATTAAAGAAATGTCTGGTTTTTATACACTGTTTCATACTTTGATATGCACTTGAAAGTATCTGGGAACTTATCCCTGGGTCTGGGAAAGGCTTCCAAAAAGAGAACGAGAAAGGAATATTCCATACACCACCTGAATATTGCCGGAATTCTTACTTTGCAAGCTTTTTCTTGTGGAAGAAGCTTCTGCACTTCCCTGGCAGAGGAAGCAGTGACCCAGCAGTGAGCATTCCTGGAGCCCCAGCCACAGCAGCAGCACGCTGGGGCAGAATGGCTCTGACAGCCAGGAAGGAAAGACCTTGTGCTTGCACAAGGATTTGTGCAGCCCTCCAGCAGTAAAGGCAGAGGTTTACCTGCAAACCTTTTGTGAGCTGAACAGGCTTGGGTCAGGCTTGAATCTTTGCCTTTGGAACCTTCAGTGCACATGGTTGAGCTGTGTGAGCAAACTGGACAAATGATCCAGCTCATTTTTAGGTTTCAATATTAATTCTGCAAAGTACACTGAGCTTATGCTCATCTGTCGTCCTAAAGGCTATGGAGCAACTCCCCTGCTTTTCTAGATGTTTGGCAATGTATATGATGTGCATGAGTGGAAAATCCCTGTGTATTTATTTAACTGTCTCCAACCAACATGGGCACCTGCATTACATAATCTTCCATTTCAGGTATCTTGGAGGCACCAGGCTCAAGTCTACAGGTGCCAGATCTTGGAGGAAACTGCAGCTTGGCAGAGGACACTCCTGATTTCTGGAGGAAGGAAATGTGGAATTCAGACAGTGGTAATTACGGTGTTAGTCCACAGACTATTTCACAAGCACAAGGGGTTATTATTGCTCTTTGCTCTCCATGACACTCAGCAGACAATAATTGTCACGGTCAGTGGTTTTGCACATTTCAAACATCAGTATCTGGCCAGACACAAATGACTCAGGAATACAAAGAAAAGGATATTTCCCACTGCAGTGTGGTGCCCCCAGCCCCTCTTTCTTCTGTGCTGCACTAGGTTCTGCAAACACAAGTGTAAGGATTTGTAATGGGCTGAATTTAAGCAGAATGTGCTGTTTTAGTTGAGATTGTCATAAAGGCAACACTACTATAGGCCAGGGGCAATTCAGCCTTTTCCAAGCAAATGCCTTTCCACATGGTCAGCTAAGGAAATGGGGTTTGTTTAGAGGTCTTTTCACCAGATCAGGTTGTTCCAAGCTCCATCCAATCTGGCTTGAAGAGTCCCAGGGATGGGGCACCACAACTTCTCTGGGCAGCCTGTGCCAGGGCCTCACCACCCTCACAATAAAGAATTTCTTCCTAATATAATGTCTTACCCTGCCCTCCATCTTTGGAGCCATTCCCCCTTGTCCTCTCAGTACACACCGTTGTAAAAAAGTCTTCTGATCAATATCTGCAAAGATCCAAAGCTCAGAAGCTGCACAAGCCTTTTGGATTCTTCTGCTAATACAGTTTAGACAGGCCAAGCGTGTGCAAAGGCTCTTGTTTGCTTGTAGTTTTTCACCTGAATTTGGGAGAGCAGAGATGGCCACTTGTCCCATGGAATTTTAGTCCCTCAACTTTCAACATTTGCAGCTTGTTTTTTTGCCTGAACTTTTCATTTGATTTTCTTGCTCTGGGTGTGTGTTAGTGACTTCCTCTGCAGTTCAAATACACTCCAGTAACAAAGATCCCCCTGGTTTACATCGAGTGCTTCAGACTTGACCAAACCAAGAAGGGATCCTGGCATTCAGGTGCAAGAGAACACTCCCAGCAGGAATTAGATGTGCCCAGAATGTACCCATTGCCCTTTGATTTCAGCTGCTTGGAAAAGAGATTAGCTAAATTAGACTGTAAACACACACACACACACACAATTTTTCCTTTCTTTTTCCAATAATAATTTTGATCCATTTATGTTGCTGCTAAATCCAGCATCAAACTGCTTCTCACTTCCTATTCTAATTTACCAACCCCCTCTAAAATCATTGACAATGATATGTATGCTGTATATAATTTCATGGGACAATATCCAATCTATTCCTGGGATTTGAAATCAAATAATTAAATTTATATGCTTGAATTAATTGTCTAGGAAAACAGAATCTGTAAATAAGCCATTTAATGTCATAGTGGCATTCTTCTATTTGGATGTCAGTTAGTCACTGGTGTAGATTATCCTGTTTTGACTGCATCATCAGTGCAGCAGGGAATACAGATCTTACAGCAATAAATAAAACTTGATTTCTAATGCTTAAGTTGTTGCTTCAATGTAAGCCCGATTTCATGGGATTGCTGTTGGGCCAACCTTCATTCATTGTGGCATGGTAGTTCAAGGCAGAAATGGTTTCAGTTTTATATCCCAGTGCTTTATTGACCAGAAACAGATAAATCAGATGAAAGGAAAGCATTTCCATCACAACATTCTTTTTTTTCGGTAGCCAGGGTGAGCAAAATGCAGGTGAGGCTTAGGAGCAGTGATTTCAAGCTTGCTATGGAAATGCTGGTAGCCAGTTAAACTTCTGTGACCTTACTTCCACACTGGCTTGTCTCCTTCTGTGCTGCCTGACTTGGCAGCAGATGAACTCCCTAAAACACATCTTTAAAATGTATTTTCCTTTACTGTAACCTTGAATTGTTTTCCATGTGTTCACGTTCTCTCATTCCCATCCATTATCCCCAGCAGGCCGTTCATGCTAATACATTTTCCAAGTGGATGTCTCACCTTCTGGAAGTGTCTCTCTCCAGAGCTGGGGCTATTATCTCTTTGCCCTCAAATTGAGGAGGTGGGAGGAGGAGGAGAAGGGTTTCTGACATCCCTGTGCCAGTGGATTGAGAGTGTGAGTGACACAGCGAGGACATCCCTGCTCCCTACCTGGTTCCTCCCTTGCCTGGGGAGAGGAGGCTGTGGGGTAACCTTCACCCACTCCCCATTGGATCCCCAGTCCTTAGGTGTTCCGTCCCACCAGACACTTCCCTGAGTTCTTCACTTCCCAAAGAATCAGTGCCTGCAGGGGAGGATATGCAGAAATAAGGTTTGTGTTAGTCTGGAATAGAGTTTGTCCCTCTGCAGAAGGGGATTTTGTTTAAATCTCAAAGATAAATCAGCCTTTTTTTTTTTTTCTATCCAAGTCTAAAGTTTGGGTTTTTTAAAGACTATTGTATTATTTTTACCATGACTGCATTAATATGAGCTTGAATGATGGAGATCTTGCCTTTTCCAAGTCCAGAAACATGATGGGACAGATTAAGTACAGCTCTTCTGTAAACTGCAGGGCTTAATTCTCTTCCTGCCAGAGTCAATGATGGAAGCCCTGTTGCTGTCACCAAAACTAAAATAAAGACCTGTGAGGAGATTGGACAAATCTGCTGTGTCTGTGTGGGAAAGTGGTCAGCACTAAGAGGGGTGAGGTGCACTCATTTCCTCTTCCTGCAGTAAATGGATCCTGTTCATATCATCCACTATTGTATGTGCATTGTCTGTGTGACCTCTACAAAGCTTTTATGGATATGAGCTTCAGAGGGAATGTCTGATCCCAGTTTGCTTCCTGCCTGTTTTACAATGACACCCATCAGCTCCAGAGGAAAAAACTGAATAAATCTCTTGCTGCCTTGTTTGTGATCTGTACCTGAGCGTTCAGGTAAACACTTCAGCACACACAGTGAACCCCAGCCCTGGGATGTTAAGTGAGGCAGTTCTTCTGAGGCTGTCTAGACACAATGTCTGCCTACAAAAGAATTTGGTTATGAACAGGGCAGCATTGTTCAAAAGATGTTATTCTGCTACTGGGGAAATGGAAAAGATTTTTTTTTTCTTTCAGGAGCAGGGAACTGCCCTTTCCTGGTGCAGTTGTCATTTCATGACCATTGTTACTTAAACTTTTCTCCTCTGAGACTCTCCATTGTTATCAATTACGTAAAACATTCTGTCTTGTGAAAAAGCCTGCTCACTTATTCTTTGACATGAGAAAAAAAAAAAGGAAAGTAAACAGTATAACTTCACTTGCTTTGTTTAGAGATTATCAAATGCATCCAGGAGAGTAAATGCAGTACTGCAGGACTGCATTAATGTCACTGTGATGCTGAGAAACAAGGTGTGTACCATCTATTTTGGCACCCTGTCGTGGAAGTGGACCAGCACTTTGTAGACTGTGGAAAAGGGGACCTTGCATGGATTGTGCTGCTCTGCCCCAGACCTGAGAGGAGAAGGGACATGGGAAAAATGTGGGTTTGGACTGCAGTTTCAAAGCTGGAGGTGCTACAGTGAGGTGAAGAGACCAGTCAAAATCTGTTCAAACATTTATCTGCCTTGAAAGATTATCAGATGTTTAAGGATCTAAGGAGACAAGGCATTTTTGAAGATGTCACATGTGTCTTATGTCCAAGAAAACACTTTACTCCTATTTTCCAGTGCATCAGGATAGAGTTGTCAGTCAAATGCTCACTCTGGAGCTCTTGCTCTGACTGCCTGGGGTGCTGGTCAGCAGTGGCTGAACATGAGCCAGGGGTGCCCAGGTGGCCAAAAAGGCCAATGGAGCCTGGCCTATGTCAGCAGCAGTGTGACAGCAGGGGCAGGGCAGGGATTGTCCCCCTGTGCTGGGCACTGCTGAGGCCTCACCTCAGATCCTGGGTCAGTTTTGGGCCTCTCACTACAAGAAGGACCTTGAGGGGTTGGAACAGGTCCAGAGTGGGACAGCAGAGCTGGAGAAGGGTCTAGAGGACAAATCCTGTGAGGAGCAGCTGAGGGAGCTGGGGGGGGCTCAGTCTGGAGAAAAGGAGACTCAGGAGAGACCTTCTCACTCTGTACCTTCTACTCTCTACTCTATCCCTGAAAAGAAGCTGTACCAGGTGGGGTTTCATCTCTATTCCCAAATAACAAGGAATAGGACAAGAGAAACCACCTGAAGTTGTGCCAGAGGACAATTAGATTGGGCATTAGGAAAAAAATCTTCACCAAAAGGGTGGTGAAGCACTTGCAGAGGCTGCTTGGGGAAATGAAATCACCATTCCTGGAGGTATTTGAAAGATTTGCAGATGTGGCACTTCAGGACATGGTTAGTGGTGGGCTTGGCAGTGCTGGATTAACAGTTGGACTCAATGATCTTAAAAGTGTTTTCCAACCTTAATGATTCTGTGGTTTTACCTGTCCTTGTGACTATTTTAGGCTGACTTCTGTGTGGGGTTTAGAAAGGTTTTTGTTCTTCTCTTCAGTGCTGAGGAGAGGGTGACAGAAGGAGTGGGGAGCTGTATTTAGTGCCTCCAGTAATTCCCTATTTGCATGTGCCAAACAGGTTTGGCAGAGGAGAGATTCTGAATAATGCCATGTCTGGATGAGATGCCCCAAGCATTTTTAAAGAATGTATAAAAATTCAGTGTCCAATGGCTTCAGTGATAAAACCCCCTTGACAATGATGACAAGAACACCACACTTAAAGCAAGGCTCCTTGGACCATGGTTTGAAGTTCCCACTTTCCTGTGATGTGGAGAATCCTTTTTATTCCAGAGTTCCTCTTGGGTCAGGTAAAATCTGTGTGGCTCAGCCTGCAGCCACTGTCTGTTTCTTATGTACTAATTAGAAGGTTTGGAAAACCTTAGCCTGGACACAGTCCTGTGCATGCACTCAAACAACTTAAATGGGGGAAAAGAGCAGATTAGCCAGTTTTAATCTATCTGTCAACACTCAGGCTCCTTGGATTAAAAAAATAAGGTGATTTCTCAGTCAAAAAAAAAGCTGTGCAATTGTGATGTCCAGAAGCTGTCATTGGTACCAGCCTCTCTAGGGACACTATTGTAGTGCTCTTCACACTGTGCAGGGAATGTCACCCAAAGCAGGAAAATCAGTAAATGTGGCTCTGGAGTTTGTTCTGAGTCTTCTTGGCACTCTGTGGTCAATCTCTGTGAGGAGAGTTTTCTAAAGAAAGTACAGAGCAGCAGTTTTCCTTTTTAAGTGTCAGTGGAGATTTGGCCATTGCTAACCCTGGTAAATTTAACCTACAGCACTTGTTGCTCTTGGGTGATGCTTTGTAAAGTGCTCAGAAACTGGAGCCTGCAAGACAATAGATCCCTGATGCTAATTAAAGAGGCAAACCTTAAATTTAATATTCTAGCCTTATGTTTCGAGTCAAACCCAGCATTTTATTATCTTTCCAGCTTAATCTGTGAGTCATTTGTAATGCATTTTCCTTATGAAGCAACATCTGTACGTTGTATGCTTTACATGTCCAAGAAGTTCAGAGTCTTTTAGTACTTTGAGCCGAGTGGGAATCCCTGGGGTACATTTTGGCACACACCTCTGCAAACAAACCTTTTAGCCATTTCACTGCTGGGTTGAAACTTAAATGCATGATCGAGGATTTAAGCAGCTGGATTTCAGCATCTATTTGCCACATGCCAGCTGCAAGCAAAGCAAGAAATTGTTATACTCAGCTGTGATTTACATATTTGACCTTTGAACTTCAGAGGATATAGCTGACATTGTCAAAGTCAAATACTGCATGGAGCTCTGTGAAACACGAAACTTGTCTTGTTAGACTGTCCGATCTTTACAAATTAATGTCTGGTTTCAAAGCATCTTTAAATGACAAAAGTGGGGTTTTTAAATCAGGATTTATCTGTCTGACCTAATTCAAGTAGACATAGCTTACAAAGACTGCAGAATAAAAAGCATGCTTGAAGCAAGGCAGAGGTGTGTAGCATTAGCTATAAAATTGACTTTATGGTACTTTTTCAGTTAATCTCTATTGATTAATCCATATGCAGGAGAGTGCAGGCTCTGACCTGAACTTTCAGCTCAGGTGAAATCGTTACTACTGTGATATCAGAATTTGTAAATAAGCTGTAAACGATGAGTGATGTTAATTAGGAAGGAATTCTTCCCTGAGAGGGTGCTGAGGCAGTCACAGTGTGATGTGCCTGTGCCAGTGACACTCAGAAGTGAAAGATGGATCTTTGTTATCTCTCACTCTTCTTATCTCCCTCCCCTGGTGATCCTTCAGTTGCTGATAAGTTGGTGACTCCAGATAGACAAGAGAAACCTGGGCAGCCTCTGGTACCTCAGCTGTCTCTGTGTGGTGGTGAGGTTTGTTTCTAACTGCTGGAACCCTTTTTTCTTCCTGGTCTCTTGAGCCCTGGCGATCCCATGACTTGGGATGAATCTGCACCCACATGGAGCTTGTTAAGATCACTGAAACAGGGTGAAGAACTTAAACTGGAAATAGTCTGAGGACTCAGAGTGTTGACTGAGATCCACATTTCCCCAGAGGGTAAAAAGAGTTCAGGCTGGAAGGTTTGGTTCTATCTGCTTCTGACACTTCTTGCCTGTTACTGTCTGGGTCTCTGCTGTGCTGAGGTTTGATTTGGCCAAGAGCCTCTCTGGGGTTTGGGACTCTCACCATGTTTGTTTTCCTGGCTGGATTTTGATTAGTTCAATAGTTTATTCTGACAGGATTCACAGGAAGAGACAGTAACTTTTTTTCAGGAGATTTCCAGCTTTGTCTAATTTGCAAGCCTCACTCATCAGGAAGGCAATGTTAAAAATGGAGCATTAGCACTGGGGGTGATGTGAGTCAGACAAGGTGTCTGTTTTCCACTGCACTGGCCACGAACAGTAGGGAAATTATTGAATTAAGGTAATGTATCTTTGAACTTCTGTAGTTTTGATTAAGAAGCTTCATCTTCAAGTTCTGAGCCCAGAGCAGCTGACATTGCTCATTAGTCTGTCCTAAAAGACTTAAATGTCTTTTCAAAAAAGACTTTTAGAGGAAAGCTATGGAGTGCAGAAGTGACTTGAGCTAAAGTGGTTATTGTCAGACACAGAAAGTTTGCATAGCATCTGTGTTTATTGGAAAAATCTTTGCTACACTGCAATGAACTCAGATCAAATCTCCAGGCAATTCCCTGGTGTACAATTAGAGAGCCCAGTTGTCTCTTACATCAATATTCACCCAATTCCATTGGATTTGAATTCCTGAATTCAGAGATGGGGCTGAATGTGATCAGCATCATTACCATGAAGGGACAGTTTAATAGGGAAGAAAATGTGGCTGTGTTTGATGACAATGTAAGAGTGCACAAGCTTCCAAAGTGCCTAAGGAAACTGAGGAGAATGTTACCAACAGAGTGGTAAGGAGGTGTTTGCTTATTGTCAGCAGCTGAGCTTGACAAATAGACCTTTCCAGAGCAAGGATATGGCAGCCTGAAGAAATGAGTCTCCTTACTTTGCTAAGGACCATGACAAAGGAGTTCCACAGCCTGGGCTCAGTGCTGTTCCTTTATTCTCCTCCTCATCCATTCTGGATGTGTGTTTTTGTGTTTATCCCCTTCTCATTATATCTACCACAACCCCTAAACCTTCAGGGAACCCCCCAGGAATGCCCCTGTTGCAGGTAAATTCTTCCTGCCAGTCAGTCTTTGAGAAATGTGTCCTCAGCAGTGGTTAATCTTTGCAACATGGAACTCACAGCCACAGCAGAGTAGGGCTCTGGAATCAGTATTTGCACTAGTCAGACTGGGACAGATATCAGACAAACTGGTCTGCTCTATCACATCTTTTATTTTAAATTTTGCTATCCTTTGCCATTGGCTCAGGATGAATTTTGCTATTTTTTTGACAATGCACGGTGTTTACTTCCTTTTTTGCCTTTATATTTTTCCTTCTGATTTTTACTTGCGAAGCATTTTGCCCAAAATTTAAGGTTTGAGAAATTAGCTTTTCTGAGGTACCCTGTATATAAACACATAAAAAAGGAATTTTAGTAAATGTGTTAAAACTATAGTTTTGTTCATATAGTACCAAATCAAGTTTTTGTAGTATCAGTTTTATAGTATCAAATCAGGTTTTTGTCCATATACTATCAAATCAGGTTCTGAACTGAACCTGCAGTTCTGCTATGAATTTATCTATATTGGAATTACCTTGTTTTGGGTGCAATACCTGTGTGTTAGAGATGTGCAATACCAAATTTTAGAAGCTTCAGCTCTTCTAGTGCCTGTAGGACCTTCATTAGTTCTCTCCTGGATTGAATCCATTGCATCTTCAGGCCTTTTTTTAGCAGAAGAGTGTTATCTCTCCAGGATAGATGTGCCTCAAGCAAACTGTGGATTAGTGTTTTTTGTTACTGTTAAGCCTCACCCTTGGACTTCATTTTCCAAGTCTGATGGAAAAGAGGGAGCAGAATGGTGTGTGACAGATTCCTTCTATCACTGCTGAGGCAGTGTCTGTGCTGGAACAGCCGGGATTCTGCTGCCGTCAGCACAGAGCTTTCCCACAGCGCTCCAGATGCGCAGGGCTGGCTTTTACAGGTGTGTTCACCGGGCTGTGCTGCCGTTCCTAACACAGGTACCCCCACAAGCTGCAGGAAGTGTTTATCTCCTCTGTGAGAGGGGTCATTCCCCTGAGCACTGAGTGTGCTGTGATTTACTGCCAAGAAATCCTCTTTCCCCGCTGCATCCTTCTCGCAATGCTCATTCACCCGCTGCCAGCTCGGGTCGTGTTAAGGCCAGGAAGCAAAACGAGCCGAAAGTCTTTTAAAGCACAAATGGCTTTGTGTGCCCGGGACCTTCAGCGGGGACCGGTGTCCCATTGTTAGCAGGGAGAGCCCACACTGATCCCATTCCTGCCCGGGAACACATTTCCTGATGGCTGCATTTCGGTGCTCGCACTTGGCAGGGTTTCTATCGGAGCCTTTCGAGGAGCTCTCCTCGCTGCCTTTGATTTTCATTCACGGATCAGCCGTGCCCTCTCAAGGTTAAAGCTGCTTTGTCTGTCCCTTTACAAACCAACTCCTCGCATTCTTTCAAAATGTAGAAAATGGCAGGAAGTCACACTCCAACACAAACACGCAGCAGCTGTGGGGATGGATTAAATAATCTTACTGCACTTGCTTGAAATGCTGTTTTTCAGGACATAAAGGTTATCTTTTTTTCCAAAACTACCAGCAAAGAGTAAACAAGCTACTGACATAAAGTCTGGTGTTAACTTGTATAGGGAAAACGCTGGGTTTTTTTTCTGTGAGTTCATAAAATTGCATCAAATATTTATAGTCATGTATCCTACCTGATAGCTGTATGACTCTGTTCTAAACTGAATCCTGACCTTTCTTGTGAACTTGGCCAGCCATCCCACACCACCTTGATTCCTCACCTATTTCTCCTTCTGTCTTACTTTTGAACTCACACCCACCTTTCCAAACCCCTCTTGTGAGCAGTGCATTAAATATTTCCTGTCCAGTCTTTTCCTGCCTCAATGGTCCCCAGGTTCTTTTGTCCTTCCACAGCCTCTCTGCCATGGCTCTCTGCAGTTCTTGCTGTGTGTGCAGCCACTCTGTCCCATTAAATAGCTCATCTCAGCTCCTCTCTCATGACCAACCCAATTTGAAATCCTACTGGCATATTTATTGATTAACTTAAATGAGATAAGCTCACAGAACAGTAAGACAGCAAAACTCTCTGTGGGAAAAAGCCAGCACTCAGGTTTTTCACAAAACACAATGCAAATCCTTGGGGAATTGGTGTCTGTCCCACAAACAGACAGGATTTTCTGGAGACAGAATAAGTGGGAGTCTGCAATTTCTCTTTTGTTTCACTCTAAGAGGCTGTTCAGTACAAATGGAGATGAGAGAACAGGATCTTAGCTGAAGTCACTGAAACCAAGCTGAATTACACAAAAATCCCAGCACCTGGTTTTTTAATCCATAGAAGAAGAGGGATCTGTCAAAGTTGGTTCATCTGCCATCTGGCACATATTTCCTGTACCTGCCTCTAATCTTGGGCTGGTTTTTGCTGGCATATTTCCAGAATAAAATAAGGGGGACTTAAGCTCAGTATTTTGACTTTTACACGCTTCCCCTGTAAGTCAGGAACTTCTAAACTGTGTATTTTTGAAAAAACTTTAAAAGCCTATTTTCTAGCTTTATTTTTGGTCAGTGAAAATTATAGAGAAGTAGTTTTAGGATTATTTTAGTGGAAAGTTGCTGATCGTTTTAGATCAGTGACAGGGCTTTGGCTGATCCTCTTGACTTCCCTGTGATCTCATTTGTCTTTGATTTTCCTGCTTTTCCCTATTGGTTTTAATGGGGGCAAAAAGTGTCTGGGACATTATCTGGTGATCTGATGGAGACATTTACAACACCTCCATTCAACATTCCTCCAGCATCTCACCTGATCACCCTCCACTTGAACCTGGAGTCCTTTACTGCCAGTGAGACTGGGAACAAAAATGAGTGAGAATACTGGGATAGATTTTAAACAATCCCTCCCTCCTAACTTTTCAAATATTTTACTAAAAGTTCTGTCCCTTTTTTGTTTGTTTGTTTTGTTTTGTTTCTGTTAAGTGAATTAATTTTTTGAAGCAGTTGTTTCCCATGTCATGATGGCAATAGGGCAACAGCACCAAATGCCTGCTGCTTTTCTGTTTTTCAGACAACCCCTTCCCTATTTCACTTGTTCCAGTCACTGTTTCCTAATTTAGACAGCAAAGGTAGACCTTGAGAGTAAATCACCAGCCTTTTACATTGCAGCTTGTGTGGCTGCTCCAAGCTGAATAATGAAACACAGCAAGTGCTCTGGGGTTCCCAAGGGTTTGAGAACAGCTCTGCTGCTGCACCAAATGTGGGCTGCTGGCCTTGGCAGTGAAACAAGGACCTTGAGCCATGGGTTATTCACCCTGAAAAAGGCACAGCACCTTTTACAGGTGTGGTGTGCCTCCTTTGGTCCTGGATGGCCCAATATCTCATTTCCTCACTGGCAATTTGCTGTTTTCCATAACTCATACTGCAGAAAACCTTAATGCAATCCATCAGAAGTATGTATTGGATATTTGTAAGGTAAATTAACAAGCTCATAGCAATCACTGCTTCATATTTGATGAGATGCATGTTCAGGACATCAACAGATGCTGTTTTGATTGTTTTTTTTCCTCTACTCTTTTTTTGCTCTCTACTAATTTTGTTTTTCCCCCTAAAACATTGTAGAATGGATTTTGTATGAACCAAGGTTTCCCTTGTTTTTCATTCTCATGGCTGTGTTGTATTGCTGTGGCTGCCTCTGACAGCATCATCCTGAGGGGTCCATAATCCCTGACACTTTCCCAGCCTTTTCTGGATTTTTCTGGGTACAGGAGCTGGGAAGTCACCATCCATCCATGGTGGAAAGGCAGGGAGGTGACTTTCTCCAGGTGTGACCTTATGGCTGCATTTCTCTCTCCCCCTCATCTTTTATAAACTCACTGACCAGCAAGTCTTTCACAGAACCAAGTTCCTCAGCTGCTCCCTGTCCTGTGGACAGCTGAAAATTGGGTTTGCACAGAAAAGGCAGAGGACATGATTTCTGAATTTCCTTTCACAGTGGTGCTCACCTGTGTTTCAGCTGCCTGGCTCACCAAGAGAAGAACACTTTCTTTCTTTGCAAGCTCACATGTCCTCCCCACCAGCCCTTGCCCTTGCTTGTACAGAGAAATTGAATAAAAGAAGATCTTCTGCAGTTGACAAAAAAACCCAGGCTTTTTTTTTGTACAAATATCTAAGAAGTCTCCCTTGAGGATGTTTACTTAAGGCTTGTTAATTAGAGGGGTAATGATAATCTCAGAGCCAGCTTCTGATCCCTTTGCAAAGGTGTTGATATTCCATTATGGAGAAGATGCATTTTGCCCCAGTGCATGCTCATAATTTCACTCATCAAGATACTCCTTTTTTGATCAGGTTATGAAACAATAACCTGCAAGAACAACAATTCCCTCCAAGCTAATCACTGCTGGAAAGGGGAGCCTTGCTTTACAGTCAATGACTTTGATGCCTTGGGTAGTTCAAGTGAGGATCTGCCTTGATTGACAAGACCCTTTCTATAAATTTGAGCAATTAGACATCCCAGTAGCAGCTGCTGGGGAGATCTACTGATCACAAACACAGAGATTGCAGTGCAGGTCTCCTGCTGCTCACTCTGGCACCCTGAAACACCATCTGCAATTTAAAACTGCAAAAGGGATTCTGACTCCAGCGAGTTAGGTGAGTGCATGTCTGTGTTTGCTCCCTGTCACGACTCTGGCTCATGAATAAAGCAGCAGGATTTGCTGAAGTGGCAAAGGATAAATGTTTGATTTGTTCTGAAGTTTGTCTATTTTGCTCTACATACCTTCTTTTAAAAATAAGGATTTTTAGCATCTTTTTTACCCTGTTGAATGTTATATATAAACATACTCTCTTTTATCACGTGTAAGGCTCTAGTGTGTACATGGAGACATACATGAGGCAAACATCATGTGCTAATCTAAAGCTCTGATTCAGCAAATTTAAATCATTTTGTTTAACAGGAGCCTGGAGACTCAAGCATCAGCCAGGCAAATGGCAGTCCCAGCTCACCCAATTTTGGTCTGTCCAGCTGAGGACAGGCCCCAGCACTCACCAGTCTGTGCCACGTGCAGTGGCTGACTTTCTCAAAATTAAGTGTCAAATCTGGGCTTTCTAAGATAGATGTATTTAAATGCAACGATAGTATGTGAATTGTAAAATGGACCTCATGGCTTAGAGCTACTCTCCAGCTCTCTATTTTTGACAGAGGAGCTGCTCCAGAGTAGTTGTTTGCTTTCTTTGCTGAGATAGAAGGATGACAGGTATCAGAGGGTTTGGTGGATGCTGGGCTGCTCAGGTGTGTGGAGTTCAGGGTTCCTCTGGTCACCTTGGCCATGTCCCTCCTTGTCTGACCAGCTCTGATCTCTGGCTTGGCAGCCTGGGTTGGGTCTGAGTTGTGCTGAAGGGAAAGCAGGGACAGCAGGGACAGCTCTGGCTGCAGCCCTGGGAGAGGAGTGGCACAAGCCCAGGGCACAGGATGTTGGTTCTGGCAACTCCAATAACACTTCTGGGAGATGCTGAGATTATAGCACAGATTGAGGGGTGCTTGGCTCCCACCTATGCAGCTGTTGGCTTTGTGTGAGCTCAGGACAACCCAAACAGGGTGGTAGAAAGCCATGTGCTGCAAAACAAATCTGCAAAATGGAGATTTCGGTGGGGCTGAAGCACAGGCTGGTGACTTTGTGCCTTCCAGGCAAACTCTCACTGCTCTGCAGGGGAAGTTTTCACACTGCTGCATTCTGTGACATCTCTTTTTACTGAAATTTTCCACTTCTGGGAGTGGTGTCCAATCATTCCTCCACCTGCCCTTCTTCTCCCAGGCTGAGTGAGGATGGATAACTCTGTGTTTGAAGGGAGGAAGGGCTTCAGCTGAGCCCATCTGTGAGGGTTTAAGCTTCTTCTTCTCCCTATGTCAAGGTCTGGATTAAGATAAGAAACGTAGATTTGAGTTTGGACTTGGAATATTTATTATATCTTGTCTATTTACAGTATTTACAGACTCACACACCATGAGCTCAATCTAGCAAGCTGGGGAAATGAAGGTAAAATGGAATGCTTATAACTCTTCCCAAGGTCTTTTAAGCAATAATCACCCAATACCATATTATTTATGGTAACACCTATATTATTTATGTTTTTGACCTAATAATGACCACCCAAGGCCCGCAATGTGGACCTTTTTTGCCCAGTTACAGAAAACTACCTAAACCCACGAAGAAGAAGGAAAAAGAAGGACAAAGACTACACCCCAAATCCTCACTCTTGAGGAATACATCCTCATATGTATTACCATACACCAAAACCCCAAATTCTGAGTTTCTAGAACTCCAACACCCGTCCTCTTGCTCTTCTCTCCTGCGCTGGCTCTCCCAACCCTCCCCTGCTCTCTTCTCTGCCCTCAGCATGAAGCTCCACTGCCTGGTCCTGGGGGCTCTCCTTGTTCTGCTGCTCTCTGGGTGCAGTGTGGCCACCAAGGCCTCTGCCATGGACCTGAGGACGTTTGTGGGCTGTGCCGTGAGGGAATTCACCTTCCTGGCCAGGAAACCCGGCTGCCGCGGGCTCAGGGTCACCACGGACGCCTGCTGGGGACGCTGCGAGACCTGGGAGGTGAGCCTGTGCCCCGGGGACATCCCTTGTCCCCCAGGAAAAGCCCTCCAAAGACAGCCACTTGTTGGTGTTTTTTATCTTCTTTTCTGTCAGAGCTGGGATTAAATGCTTGGGAGACGCAGCTTCGTGTTTGGACTCAGTTGTTTATTAATCCTTATTTATGTTACGGTCTCACAAGCTGTGAGTTCCAGCTAACAAGGTGAAAAATGGCTCTGTCTCTGTCTCTCTATGAGGCCTTTTAAGAACAAACTGTCCAATTTTGAAATGACACCTAAATTATTTTTGCACCTTGTCCAATTATGAAATGACACCTAGATTTTTTTACTTTTACCAATAACCAACCACCCGCAGCCCACAATGTGGACTTTTCTACCCTATAACAAAACACCACCCAAACCCATGAAGGAGAAGGTAAAAAAGAAGGACTGAGCCTCTGCCCTAAAATCTCCATCTTGCTTTATATATATTACTGTAGCCTAAAACCTTAAACTCTAAGTTTTCCACCATGTGATATTACACACTTCCCTTCAAACCACACACCCATAATCCCAGTGCTGTCATTCAATTTTGGAAGCCTTTTCCAAGGCCTCAGGTCAAATACAGTGTTCTCTTGGGGAGCCTGTTAGCACAGAAAGTCTGAAATTCTCAGTGCCCAGGGTTCCAGCACAGTGTCCTGCCCTGTGACCCCTGGCTGCCACTGCCAGCGTTTGTTGCTGGTTGTCCCCTCCCTCCTCCCACTGCCCCACAGGGGAATGGAAGCCATGTGATGACATTAATGAAGCACTTATGTAATGCTCTTACCACGCAGCCTGAAAGCCTCTTACAGCTTGAACACTTAAGGAGAGGGGGATGTTATTACTTTGCTTGGAAAAAAAAAAAAGTATTCCTTGGAGATTAAGATGGAGCTTCTGATTGATAGGTAATATATTCTGTTCCAAAAGGCAAATCCTAAAGATAATGTCTGTTTTCTAATTTGGTCCAGTTTTAAGCCACAGCCCTGTATGTATGAAGGACTTAAGTTTTAGGTGTGTACAGAGGGAGAAAGAAAGAGCATCAGTACATCCACACACATGTCAGAGAACAAGTTTCTGACTGTCTTTGCTGTTCTGCAACTGGAAAGCTCAAGGGGCCAACCCCAGTTTAATTTATCCAGAAAACCTTGAGTAACTCAGAGACATTTTGTCCACATGAAGACAAAGACTCTATAAGTGACCAGAGGAGGAGCCAGGTTCTGTGTGCCAGCCCTGACTCCCCTTCTTCATGCCTTGGTGGGATGAGGGGAGAGGCCACCAGTGGCCAGATTCCACGCTGGGATGTGGTTCCTTTGAGAGGTCTCTTGACCCCTGCTTGCCCCTACTCCCAGGTTCCTCTGGCAGTTCAGACCTTGCAGCCTCTCTTGCTGTATTGCAGCAGCCCTGGGGTGCAATTCAGCTGAATGCACCTGGCTGTGGGTTCAACAGCTACCAGAGGGCACCACAGTGTGTTTGGAGAGGGGCTTTGTAAGAGGGAGGGGGTCTGCACGTCTTGCTGAAATGTTGCATCTGTTCTCTCCCACTCTGTCCTTCTTGGTTCCCAAGGAGGGCTCTTTGCACAGCACAGAGGGAAAGAAAGAAATTAAAATGTCACCTGAATGTCACCCCAGGCAGTGGACTCCCATTCCTGTGTGTGCTGCCCATTCCTGGAGTCTTTGGAAAATGGGCGTCCCTGTTAAGGAGAAAGCAATTTTTCAGCAAAGCCAATGCCACTGTGATACCACATGGCAGGGTGGGTTTCAAGGCCTTCAGGCTCTCATCATCTTCTGATGGCCAGGGTCTCTGGCCAAGCTGATTTTTTCAGGAGGAATTGCAGACTTCCATGCTGGCTGCTGTGCTGAGAGCTTTCCCCACAGTGTGCAGCCACAGGGATTTGTGGGAAGTGCAGCCTAACAGGGAAGATTGGTCTGGCTGAGAAAAAACCCCAGCCTTTGGCACCTGGATGCACCGCTGCTCTTTGGGAGCTTGTGCACATGAAGGGTTTCCAGCAGAATGTGTTTAATGGAAAATCAATGCTTTTGGAAGAAAGCAGCTGCTTTTGGCAGCATTTGGTCGAAACACTCAACTCTGCTAAAACCCAGCTTTTGGGATAATCTTTTGTCTTCTTTCAAGCAGGTTTTAATTGGAGCTTTATGATTTAAAGAAACTGGAACACATATATGTGCCCACTTCCCTCCATGGCAGGGCTCCAAGAGGCAAGCCTTGAAGGATGAAGCCTAAAATTAATTTCCATGGCCCCTTCCACCTGATCCAGTAGCTCCTCTATTTACACAAAGTCCCCTTGGGGAATCTGGGGCTGCAGATGTTTGTCTTGCACCTTGAATTTCTCCTGCAGAAGCCGATCCTGGAGCCGCCTTACATCGAGTCCCACCACCGGATCTGCACCTACAACGAGACCAGGATGGTGACGGTGAAGCTGCCCAGGTGTGCCCCAGATGTGGACCCCTTCTACACCTACCCCGTGGCCATCCGCTGTGACTGTGACCTCTGCTCCACTGCCACCACCGAGTGTGAGACGCTCTGACCCCCCTGCCCAGCCCAGCCCGGGCCAGGAGGGGACAAATTCTCCCCCAGATTCACATCCTTGGTCCCTCTGGCATTCTGGAGGGTGCAAATCAGCCAGAATTCGATCTTACCCTGTAATGCTCCTCATCACTGGCTTCTCTGAGCAGGTGAGGCTTAATCCCCTCTCCTCGTGCTGCTCAAAGCATTATTGCTGTAGAAACCCACAGCCAAACAATAGCAAATCCCATGGTGAAAAGAGATGCTGCAGTTTCCCTTCCTCCCCGTGAGCTTTTCACTCTGTGTCACCTTTCTCCCTGCACAAAGTGGACAGAGCAGCTACTGGGGTGTGGGAACACCCCACAAAGGCATTGCCCCATCCTTAACAGCCTGATTCAGCTGGGGTTCAGCTTCTTCCCATCGACATAAATGCAGTTACCAACATTTCCACCTCCCCCTCCCAGCCCCATCAGTTAATCTTACCCTGCAGTCATTCAGGAATAGCAGTCAAAGAAAAAAAGGTCTCAAGGCCAATGAAATGGAAATAAGTATTCAGATCAGTACCTTGAAATTAGGGGGAATGCATACTCAGCCCTGACTCAGCCAAGGACTTAAGCTCATGATTAAGTGTTTTGCTTAACAGCAGTGGACTTTTACAGCTAAGCATGTATTTCAGTGCTTTGCTTAATTGGAGCCATTTTGTTGAAAAAAAAATCTCAGGAGGGACAATTCCTGAAAAAAGGAAAAAACGTGGAGAGAAACACATTAATTGTGCAGAACCATCTGCTTTTGTCCAGGGATTGGAGGGGAAATGGCTTCAAGTGGGATCAGTGAGACTCTGCAGAGCCCAAGGCATCTCTCCTGACAATTTCCAGAGTCAGAGGGACCAAGCCAAAATGCAACGATCACGGTTTGGTTTCAGAGAGCCCCTGGCTGAGGTGGTGGGAAAGAGGGGGCTGAGGAAGGGGGTTCCCACAGTTCCCTGAGCTGCTCAGCTCCATGGAGATCTGCTCGTCTGAGGGTGCACAGAAAGCTGGGGAGCAGCCAGATGTGCTTGCAGGAAAGCTGTGGAGTGTCCAGCAATGGTGGGTGAGACAAGTCCAGCACAGGAAAGAGAGCAGACGTTCCACAGGACACCTCACACCTCCTCACACCCCCTCCTTACAAACCCAGGGGACACCTGGGAGCTGCCACAAGAGCCCCCTGTGACCACAGCCACACAAGTGCCTTTGTTCCTTGGCTCCCACCTGCAGGAGGACACACTCACATTCATCCCTCATTTCTCCCCTGAGCAAAATGGGAAATTGAGTGAGCGAAGGAAGATTTGCCAAGTGGGAGAGGCCCACAGGAGCTCACAAAACAAAGACACCTTCTCAGATAGCCATTAGGAGAGAATTGCTGAGAGTAATACCTGCACCTGTCTCCCCCAACTCAGTGCCTTGTCTCCTGGATACAGTCACCTTCATTTACAGGGATGCATGCTTGAAACTTCCCCAGGTGTCCTGTCCACACTGAGACAGACTAAATTTAACCTGTAATTTATTA